>CAXKVV010001074.1:0-34018 GCA_964058805.1 Schoenoplectus triqueter | reverse complement strand
GCAAGAGAACTAATTTAAAAGTGCTACAAAATAAAACGCGAATTCCCCTTCTCTCTCTATGAAGTACAATTAATTCCAGAAAATAATTGCTGCAAACCTGAAGTCCATTAGCCGATGAATGAGCCATAAGCAACTGCCTTTGCACGTCGGTCTCCGGAATCACCACCGGCCTCCTTATCCTCACCTCAGCTACGCGTGGGGCCACTCTAAACAATCCGAGCTTGAAGCAATTCTCATCGAAGTTGCTGTGCACGAACAGATCCGCCTCTGGGAACACATTCAACACATGCTTCAGAATGGTGGGCCCGGTCAATTCAAACCTCCGGGCACCTCCGACCAGACAAATCGCAATGCGGGAGGTGTTAGAATGTTGCGCGGAAGGGATCATGGTATCTTGAATGCTGGAAAAATACAAGCAAGCAACAATCATGACAAATAAGAAGCACAATAGAACAGGACCGTAAATCGGTGCAAGGCAGCGCCTCTTTAGGAGATTGAACTTATTTTTATCATGCGTCGACAGAGGAAGTAGAGACCCCAATTTTATCTGTTCTTTGGACGACTTTAATGGCGGATCATGGAATTCTCTGCGCATTGTTTCTCTTTGCTTTTGTTATTATTATATATATATATTTCTCGCTCTTCGTGAGAGAGGAGGAGCTTGTTAGGGAAGCTCAATTTATAGAGCTTAATTAGTAATTACATAGTATTTTTCTCATCAAGAATTAATTAATGACCCATTCATTCAGAGCAATTTTAATGCACCATGAATAGAAACTCAGTGCACCTCCAAAAATGCAATTCTTTCAATCATAATCATGATCTCCGTTGAAATTCAGTGATATATCGCATATTAACGCTGTGCTCTCTCGTAAACACCCCGTTAAAATAAAAGGCGAATGGCATTACACTTATCCATCATTCATTTTTTGAAAGGGAGAAAAAACGGATGTTCGAATAGGAAAGATGCAATATTTCTGATTCAATAGATTCTGTTCATCATAATTCATGGAACGAATTAAGTCAATTCCAAGTTGACACATGGCATCTTTCTTAGCTAATTAATGTGGTTAAATGTTATACCTTTTCCAGGCCACCGGTACAAAACTTTTAATTTCTTCCATTAAAGCAATTCTGACAAGTAGGGGTAGGGCAGAGTACAAGTGAAACTATTTTTATATTCATATTTATTAATTTTTTTATCCATACCCTACTCATACCCATTAAAATATTTTTTATCCATACCCTACCCTTATCCATTATAAATTTCGGGTAATGAATGGGTAACAGTAGATAACGAGTAAAAATAAAAATAATTCAATGAAAAAAATTATAAAAAAATTATATGATTTAGATAAATAAATAACATTAAATAAATATATTAATAAAGTGCAATAATAATTAACATTTTAGATATAACATAAATAATATAATTTTTCATATCAATTGTTATAAAAAATATATTCTAATTATTATATATATATATTTATATAATTTAACTATATATATATATATTTATTAAAAATATAAAATAATTATATTTATATATATTTAACTATATATATATTTATATAATTTACCCAATGGATAACGGATAACGAAAACCTCTTACCCATATTCATACCCGATAAGTTAACGGATTTTTTTTCTTAACCATACCCATACTCGATAACCTAACGAAAATAAAACTTTATCCATACCCGTCTTATCGGTTATGATACAGATTAAACAAACAGCCAAAAGAGTGTCATTGACAGCCCTAGTGACAGGTCACAAACGACTATATATTATATATGGTTAATAATTTTTTTACATAATTATTTGATATCAAGAAAAGAGTAAAGAATAAATTACTACAATTGGTTTATATCTCCAGTCCGTACCATGGTACTAATATACTTCTTCTCCACTTATCAGACATCTTATTGGACCGAAAAATAATAATAAATAGCTTAGTGAGCCATACAATTGCTATATCTCTGAGACATCTTCATACCTCATTGAGATGTTATTAGATCCTAATGTCTTATCTATTCTCATCATTTTTAAACCTTATTTTACCTCAGACTCTTAAATTTTCCGAATAAATCATCATCAAATGAGTCGTCCAACTCAGTCGTGGTTTTTTCACTCTCTTCATTGAATAGCTTGTCGAAGTATTCTCTTCATCTGTTCTTAATCTCATTATCCTTCACCAAAAACCTATTAGTCTCATCCTTAATACATTTAACTCGATTGAAGTCTCTTGTCTTTCATTCTCAAAGCTTAGCCATCTTGTAGACATTATTTCCGCCCTCTTTCATATCTAGTTTTCGATACATCTCCGCATATGTCTGACCTCTTACTTCGCTCACAACTTTCTTTGTATTTTTTCTTGCTTTTTTGTACTTCTGTATGTTTTTATCACTCTCGTGGTGATTCAAATGGTTGTTGCATTCTTTATTCTCACTGATCGCTTGTACATCATCATTCCACCACCAAGTATGTTTAGGTTCATATTTATTTCATTTGATTACTCTAAACACATCTATAGTCATATTCCGAATGTGAGTCGACATGTGTTCCATAGTCCTTCTACGATAACTCTATCCATAAACACCTGAGAAGTGTTCCCTTTGACCTTCCACCACTTTGTTATCATAATTTTCATGCCTCTATCTCACCGGATGCGTACTTGAAAATGAATGTTAGCCACCAAAATTTTGTGTTGTGTGACGATACACTCGCCAGATTTAACTTTACAATCCATATAGTTTGGTCTCTTCTTCCTTCTAGTAAGGTTAAAATCGATCTTGCTCGAGTGTTGACCACTATTGAAAGTAATTAAATGAGAATTTTCTTTCTAAAGAAGGTGTTCGCTACAACGAAGTTCAAGATTTCTTTTCTCTCTTGATTCTGTTCGCCATATTCAAAACCTTCATGTACCATCTCAAACCCCCTTCTATCTGTGTCAACATGACCGTTAAGATCTCCTTTAATGAAGAATTTTTCACTACTAGACACTTCTCTAATCATATCATATAATAACTCTGAAGAAGGTTGACCATGTCAAGACTCAAGGTTTTTTGAATCTTTATTTTTAGCAAATCATTTAACACTTGAGTAAACTTTGTCACGCCGTTATAATAACTTATTTAACACCTTATTTTTCGGGACTGACAAAAATATTCTTAGCAGGAACAAATAAAAAATATTTCTAAGCTGTTATAACAATCATTGAGCAAAAAACGGTCAATCTTCTATTAGTTGTTCTTTTTTAAAGGGGATGCTCACCATATTTCAATCTAATTCAATTCTCTCAATCTTTTAGTATTCCTACAACCATCCCAAATAACACTTAGAGCACAACTATTTTCCTTGCTATGCTTAACAATTAGAAACTCAAATATTTTTTTAGCCTAGTTGTGTTAATTTTTTTGAAGTTTTTGGTCTTTATATTAAGAGTTTGAGTACCTTTTATTATTTTTTTTAGATTTGTGTCTCTTTTTTTACTCGTGAATTTAAAAAAAAATCAAATTTAATGTTCTTTGTAACACTTTGGTATTAATAAATAGACACATGTTTCTTGGCGTGAATCCCAAAATCGTAGACATTTTTGCCGAACTTCATATATTTTGTTTTCCTTACTATTTTCTCACTCTACGTCACTTTGCATTTCTTCGTATAATTAGTTGCATTTTATAAGTTGTGTAGAAAGATTGCTTCTTGTGACAATTTATTATTTGTATTTCTTGAGTAGGTTTTTTCATTTTTTTCATCTCTAAAACTTTCAAAAGCAATGTAATAAGTCGAATAAGAAATTCTTGAAGAATAATAAAAAATATGATTAAGCTATGTTACTATGCATAGCACAGATGATTCATATACTACGGATCATTTCTTTATTTTCAAAGTTTAAATGGTTGATCCAACCGTTCAAAATGATTTTCATATGAAAATATATTTGTAGGCCAAATTTTATATTTTTTTAAATAGCTAGAAAATCTCTTGATTTAATTATTATGACTCATTAAAAAATAATTTTCTAACTATCTAAAAAATAGTAAAAAAATTAAATAATATATATATAAAATCTGATCTACAATTAGGTTTTCATATGAAAATTATTTTGAGTGTTGGATATACCATTTAAACTTTAAAAATAGATAAATAATCCGTAGTACATGAACCATCTGTGTTACGCGTAGCATAACTAAAAAAATATTATACTAAATATTCTAAATGTTAGGTACCTTTTAGAAACATCCGACACGTTCATTTAAGTGATGAAAATAAGATGTGAAAAATCTGAACCTTCCCATAAAGAAAAATGTGGATAGAAAAATTGGGATAAATATCTAATATAATACTGCGTCTATGTGGCTATGCGGGACCCTCGGAAAATAATTACCAATTAGACTATTTTCATACAATTAGATGGATGCAGAGGATGCAGAGGTTTGAAAATATGAATGGGTCAATCCTTATTGTGAAAAATCTGTGGGTATGATTTTTTCCTATCCGACCGTATAAAACCCATGAGTAATCGGATCCGTTAAAAATATGATCCCAATAAAAGTTGGATTTAAAATTTTTCATATTGACCTATTCTAAGTCGTCCCGTCTAAATCCGTGATTCGTTAAAATCCGCCCTGCCTAAAACCTGCTCTATCAGTGCTAATTGTGTTAATCCGGACCCGATATCCATACCCTATCCGGTAATGAATGACAATACAATGCAATTTTTATATTGTTTATTAGATTTTAATGAATTTTCTTTGGTACATCCTCCCAAGAAACCAATACTATAATACATTTGTTATATATTTGAAGCTTAATATAAAAAATACTTTATTCTATTATTTTCTATGCTTTTGACAATTATGCATTACATTTTCGTTATCTGTTTTCTCATTTTCCATATATTTGTAAGTAAATATATTACCTAAAAATACAATGGCACTACCATTCTCACTTGAAATTCACTTCGTGTATGGTACAGAGTATACTGACTCTCAAAGGTTGAACCATTTTGTCACTTGGATATAGTTGCGCTTTTGTGATATAGTTGCCCTTCGTGCCAACCTCTTTCTTCAGATCGGACCGTTTCGTATCCAATCCGTCTCAACCCGTGAGGATCTAATCCGTAGGGTGTAAGATAGATTGGATCATAATTTTTTCATTTTGAACCGTTCTAACCTCTAACCTGGACCGTCCGATTCGTGCTCATCTATGACCCTTGACCCATGATAACCCTTAAACCGGAGGAGTTTGAACCGCCTCGGACCGATCTGAAACGCCTTCAATTCTCTAGATGGAGCCATGGCGAGGGCCTGCGCACTGAATAAGAGCATCCGCATTGGTGTCGACTGTCAAAATTAAATTTTTATGCCATGTCATCAATTGACAATTTATTTTAAGAGTGGCATCCCTGAATAGAACAAAATTGTCAAAATGACACTTTCATAATTAATTGTTTGCTTCTTCGCTGACGTAGCTTGTCAAATGAATTGTCAAATTTAGACAATTGTCTAATTTTATCTAGTTTCTGCATCTCTGAAATTCAAATGATAATTGTCAAATAAGATTTGACAATCAATTTGACAATAAAATGCAGATACTCTAAGCTGCATCATTTTTTGCGCTCAGCAGGCAAATGAGTTATTCTTAATCGTTTTCATATCGCATTAATTAGATAATATGAACATGGATAAACATTTTTTCCACAACTATGATATGGATATATATGGGGAAAAAATCGATTAGCTTAGGATATATATTAGTGAAAGATATTCCGTAACTACAAGGTAAATAGTACGTAAAATATTATATACGAGAATTTTATTATTGTATATTTAACTATATAATATATAATTGTTATTGTCATTATTATTATTAAATTTTGTTGTTATGATATCCATCGGCAGCCCTGGACCGCATAAATGGCCAGGACCTCTGCGCCAATTCTGTGCAACTGATTCTTTTTAGAGGACTAAATTGTATCCCCAAATTTTAGTAGTTTCCTTCAATCACCATGTGCACATGCTTTATATTTATGGACATTAGTTATTACATATTTATATGGCCGAAGAGCAAGGGTCAAATTGGGCCAATGGCAATGACCATACATGGGCGGCATTGCCATCTTCTCATGAACCGTTATCTCAATGTTCCTTTATATTTATTATATTGGGGCTAAACCTTCAATCTTCATCGAAATGAAAAGAAAATACAAAATATCTGAAAGTTACCCAAATGAGATGCATGCTAGCTATGAAAAAATAAGAGATAAAAAGGTTTGAAAATAGTATTTTGGTTGGTGAGTAATATCTATATATATAGGAACCGACCTCAAACTAAAAATATAATACATTGACGAGCCCATGCATGCACAATGTCAATATCTATCAACTCAAGAGTCAAGCCATGTCATTTGACATTTCACATTTGTCATTCAACCAATTACTATTTCTAATTTTCTACCGCGAACTAATTATGGACCGACCGGATGAATTGTACATTTATCTTCCGATTTGACTGGCCCACATGCATTTTAACTCAAAGTTAAATGCAATTTAAATACATGCACTGGAATTGAATGACTGCGCAATGGAGTAACGCCCGGGTCAACTAATTAAGAATTCACCCGGGTGCAAATTTATACCGATAATATCTAACTGTATTCAATTTGTATCCGGAAAAATAAATGTGATAATCTGTATTTGAATATCAGTCCAAAAAGGTATGAAATAATTTTCAATTTTAATTATTTATATCCGAATACTAGATATATAATATATTATTAAATATAAATCATAAAAAATATATTATTGATCATTAAATTGAATATATATTATGAATTTTAATGTTTATAAAATTATAAATATATTTTTTTAATAAAGAATAGTATTTGGAAACTTATTTTATTTTGTATTTCAATAGATTTTATAAATTTAAGTGATTTTATTGGTAATTTATGCATATTATCCGTATTTATATCCAAAATTATCCGTATTTATATCCAAAATTATCCGTATTAGTATTCATATTCGAAAAATTAAAATGAGTATGAATATGATTTTAGCTACTATCCGACCGTTTCGGATCGGTTTGCAGCCCAAGCTCAGTGCTTCTCTTTTACATGCATGCATGTTAATATGTTATATAGGAATTAGTTGAAAATTTTGTGGCGAACGTTGTTTGTTTGAACGCCTGATCTGTTTCTTTCTTTGCTTCTTCTCTTGGAAAAGAGCCAATTAGTTTTGGTTTGGGCCGACTCAACACTTCCTCTTCTTTCCCTTTTCTATTTTATTTTCCCACCAAATTAAGCAGCTCTCTGGGCCGATTCATTCAATATGAACGGATAAAGGTTAAATTGTATTTTTTGAATACTATTTATTTTATAAGTTTTAATGATTTTTAAAAGATAATCCCTCTTTTGTAGAGAATTATTGGTGCTTTTGTATTACTTTAGAGTCATCTTTCATAAATCATTGGTCATAACAAAAAAAAAGTCCGAAAATGTTAAAAAAAATAGACATTCCAACAAATCTTCATATAGATATTTCATTGATCTACCTGGATTAATTGACATTTCAAACATGAAAAATAATATTCAGTTATTTTACACATATTAATCAGGATACAGTAGAAACAAATATTTGAAAAATAAAATGATTACACGCAGGGCCAGTCTAAACAATCCTTATTGAACTTGCTGTGCAGGAACAGGAACAGGTCCACCTCCGGAACACATTAAACACATGTGACATATGTGACATGCCTCAGAATGGTGGGCCCGGTTAATTCAAACCTCCGAGCACCTCCGACCAGTTAAATCGCAATGCAGGAGGTGCCAGAATGTTGACGAAAGGGATAACAGGATCTTCATTAGTGTAAAAAATATAGTTATGCAAACAACAATGATGAAAAATAATAAGCACAATAAAACAGGACAGTAAATCCGTGCCAGGCACCGCCATTATTGGAGCTTCAACTTATTCATATCGTGTGTCTTACCCGCCTACTGACGGGCCATTTAATCCCTTCCCGGCTCTTTCTGGCCGGACAATTTATATTTAATAAAAAAATAAAAAATTCAATAAAATATTTTATATAATTATAAGTGACAATATTATTATTTTGAGATCTAATATATATATAATTTTATTAATAACTCCATAATATTATACACAATATATTATCTATTGTTAATAACTCCATAATATTATACACAATATATTATTTATTGTTAATATACATATATATATATATATATATATATATATATATATAGAGTGAGGCTATGATGCTTCGCGAAGCACAAAACCTCCCGTGCTTCGCATCCGTATCTCGAATTTGAAAGTTCATACGCTCGATCCAAACCGTTGAACATGATCTTCATATTGAAATATCTTTGGAGATCAAATTTTATATTTTTTTGAATTTTTTTGCTATTTTTTAAATGAGTATAAAATTTGCTGATCTAACGATTTCTGCACCATCCAAAACTAGCAATTTTGTACCCATCTAAAAAATAGCAAAAAAATTCAAAAAAAATATAAATTTTGATCTCCAAAGATAGTTCAATATGAAGATCATGTTCAACGGTTTGGATCGGGTGTATGAACTTTCAAATTCGAGATACGGACGCGAAGCACGGGAGGTTTTGTGCTTCGCGAAGCACCATAGCCTCACTCTATATATATATATATATATTAACTTTCGGACCAGACGGGCGGGTCCAATCTCAAGCCTGTACTCAGCCCGGTCTATCGGATGGTCCAAACCGACCATACTCGTTTTCTCTCTAGGCCAGACGAGTTGGTCATCAGGCTGGGCAGATTTGTGTGGATATAACGGGCACGAGCTAAAGATACCGCATTCGATAAAATGAGTACGAATTAAAAAAATTTCATTAACTTATTTAATATGAGTATTGGTAATTTTTTTTTTCATTAAGTAAATGGGTAAAAGTCATTTTGTACCTATTAAAAATCATTGTACATTCATTGAACAAGTGATCTATTGTCTCCATATTTTGTCGATACAACTAACAAATATTTACCATATGCCACCCTCTTCTTACCATGTTTTATATTGTAAGTATCTTATTTTGAGAATCCAATCAAATAAATAGTTGTATTCTTAGTGATATTTTAACTTCCAAATTATAGGGAGCTCAGAACGGATAAATAGAGTTACTATCATAGCATCGAGGTAGATTTTCTCCCCATTTTCATTTAGCTTCATCCTCCCTGTTCCTAGTCTAATATTGTTTTGATGTATCACAAGGAACAACTTAGTAAATTGATTTGTGGCATCACTTGACATCAGTTCTATGAATAGTCCTTTCCAATCTTGCGCAACCAAGAATGTTTTAAGTGTGATACTTGTATCAATAACGTAAGTACAGAGGCAAATAAATTTGAGTTGCATTATATCCAGTCCCCAATCATGAAATCGAAAGGATATTCTTCCTCATTACCAATTGTTCTGAGAATTGAGTATTGACAAAATGAAAAGTGAGATCTTAATTATTTCAAAAAGGATGGTAACTTTTGAATATTCTGTGAGCTGAAGAAAATATCTACAAAATTGAATGTTTTTTCCATAATATTTTTTGTCATATTTTAAACCATTGTCAATACTACTTAAATAACAAAACTTAATTCAATATTTTCAGATCAATCAATTCTAAGCCCCCAACTTCTTTGGTCCACATACTAGCTGCCAGTTAGCTAGATGAATTTTTTTAACATTTTGATTTGTCCCGTGCCATAAAAATCTCTTATAATATTATTTATTTGTTTAATTATCCGAACTAGTAGCTGCAAAATAGACATGAATAGATCGATATTGATGTCAAAACTGCTTTCATCAAGACCAATTTCTCTGATGGTGATAATCGTTTAGCAGCCCACTTTAACAACCGTTTATTGAACTGCTCGATCATTGGCAAGTAAGCATATTTTCTAATCTCTTTTTTGATAACGGTAACCAAAAATATATTATAGGACAATTGATTACGTAGTTAAATTTTAATTTCATACTAGAAAAATAAAGATGTATGGAAGAAGTTCAAATGTATTTTTTATTAATAATGAGAGACCAATTAAAATATCAATATTATTTATTTCATTATCATTTCTTTATATAATTATTTTAATGAGTAAAAATAGGGTATAAGTATGCTTAATTTTAATGAGTAGAAGTAGAATATAGGTAACCAAAAATATATTATAGGACAATTGATTACATAGTTAAATTTTAATCTCTTTTTTGACAACCGTTTATTGAACTGCTCGATCATTGGCAAGTAAGCATATTTTCTAATCTCTTTTTTTGATAACGGTAACCAAAAATATATTATAGGACAATTGATTACATAGTTAAATTTTAATTTCATACTAGAAAAATAAAGATGTATGGAAGAAGTTCAAATGTATTTTTTATTAATAATGAGAGACCAATTAAAATATCAATATTATTTATTTCATTATCATTTCTTTATATAATTATTTTAATGAGTAAAAATAGGGTATAAGTATGCTTAATTTTAATGAGTAGAAGTAGAATATAGGTAAGAGTAATTTTAAATGAGTATGATAATGAAAATATCTCCACCCGATCTATATCGTACTCATTGCTTGTTAAAGATAATGATGAATATTAAACTTTGAGATAAGATAAGAGATGGATGAAACTAGCCTTCTTTTTATTGTAAACTCTTATGTATTTTTCTCTCATGAAAACAATAGATTACAAACCTTTATATAGGCCTAAACACAAGAAAAATTTAGAAATTCGTATTAAAACAGAATACTAAATAGCTGCCGTTTTAGCTGACACATTTACTAAAATAACTATAACTTTCTATTGGAAATTTCAAAAGACTTGAGACTTTAATCATTGGAAATTAGACTTCAAAAGCTTTCAGACCATATGTCATTTACTCAAATCTACTTTCATTTGCCCCTTCAAATTCGCTCATTAATCAACCATAAAAATTTACCAACTACTGAATTCTAAGAGTTCTATTTATTTTTCATTAGACTTAACATTATTAATGATAATTAAGTTTATATTTCAACATCCTCTCTTAAACTTAATTTATTTCCCATCCTTCATACTAAGAAGATTCTTAAATTTCTCAAACTTCATGATTGGCAGTGGTTTCGTGAAAATATTCATAACTTGATCTTCACTATTCACATATATCAACTCGACTTTCTTCTCTTTCACTTGCTCTCGAATGAAATAAAATTTCACATCGATATGCTTGCTTCTTTCATGATGGACCAGATTCTTTGCTAAATCAACTGCGAACTTGCTATTCAAATAGATTTGCGTAGCTTCATCTTGCGGGAAATTAATCTCATTAAGTAGCTTTCTCAACTAAATTGCATGACACACACATGTCGCGACTGCGATATATTTCGCTTCACATGTCAAAAGTATCATGATTGGTTGCTTCTTTGAATGCCATGTGAAAGTCGTATTAGCGGATAAATTATAAAACAAACCAAGGGATAGAGTACCTCGAATGTAATAGATAATTCATTTGATAGTCTTCCAATGTATTGATCTCGGCTCCTCCATATACCGACTTACCAAACCGATTGCATATAAAATATCCGGTCTAGTGCATGCCAAGTTTCTCAAACTATCAACTAGGCTCTTGTATAAGGTTGCATCAACCACCTTCCCTTTATCATGCTGAGACAACTTAATGCCACAATCAATCGACGTGTTAACCGGTTTGTAATCCTCCATTTTTAACCTTTTTAAAATTTTCTTAGCATAGAC
Source organism: Schoenoplectus triqueter (assembly GCA_964058805.1). NCBI lineage: Eukaryota > Viridiplantae > Streptophyta > Magnoliopsida > Poales > Cyperaceae > Schoenoplectus > Schoenoplectus triqueter. The sequence continues at coordinate 22,231 of CAXKVV010001074.1, read as the reverse complement.
CTCTTATGAAACAAAAATACCTTCATCTCCTTATTTTATCTCAAGACCCAAAAACATAAGCTCTAAATTTGTCATTTTAAATTCATTCTTCATAACCCTTTTAAACTCATCAACTATTTTATAATTACTACCCACAAAAATTAAGTCATCAACGTACAAAATCATAACCAATATATCTTCATTTTTAACCTTCACATATAATGTATATTCATAAGGACATTATACAAATCCGTGTGATTTAAAGTATTGATCAATTCCGAGTATTTCAAGTTCTAGGAGCTTGTTTTAAATCATACAAGACCTTCTTTAATTTTTAATACTTTACCTTCATGACCTTCTTTCACATATCCGGGGGTTGCTCACTGTACACTTCTTCCTCCAAAATATCATTAAGGAAGGCTGACTTGACATCCATTTGATAAATGCACCACTTTGATTGAGCTGCAAGAGAAATTAAAAGTCGAATGGTCTCCATTCGAGCCACCAGTGCAAATATCTTCTCATAATCAATACCAACTTGTTGCTTATAGCATTTCACCACCAATCTCGCTTTGTATTTCTCAATTTCACCTTGAGGGTTCACCTTTTTCTTATATACCCATTTGACACCAATGATTTTATGATCTTTGGGAAGAGAAGTGAGCTCTCATGTGTCATTTTTCTCGATTGCACGTATTTCATCATTCATAGCGGCTCGCCATTTATCATATACAACTGCCTCTTCAAAAGAAATATTATCACCTTGAGCCATAAAACACACCAAATGTAACTCGTTTGTCGTCTCGTATAAGTCATGTATACTTCTTGTTTTTGGTGTTGGTGTCTCGTCATCCGATGAGGATGCTTCATGTGTTGTAATTGTTGGTGCATCCTCATGATTGTTGAATATCAACTTTGACATATTCATCGGTATGTGCATCTCATCACTTACCTTCTCATGATAAAATTTCACCATTGTATTCCAATCCCACATTGTTTCTTCATTTACCTATACATCACAACAAATATACGTCTTTTTATTAGTAGGATAAAAAAGTTTATATGCTTTACACTTTTCATCATACCCAACAAAGATCAATTTTAAGCTTTTATGATCCAACTTCACATGTCTTTGATCCGAAATGTACGCATATGTTTCGTTACCAAATATTTTTAAATGAGACACCGTCAGTTTGACACCACTCCAAGCCTCTTACGGTGTTGTATACTCCAAACTTATTATCTTGAACCAATTTAGCAAGTAAACTGCACAATCCACTACTTCCGCCGAAAACTCCTTTGGCAAGTTCTTACTCTTGAGCATGCTTCGGACCATGTCGAGAATAGTCCGATTCTTATATTTCGTGACTCTATTTTGTTGTGGTGAGTATGACACTATCAAGTGACGTCGAATATCATGTTCTTCACAAAAAGAGTTACGGCTGAAATAAATTCACTGCCTCTATCTGATCTCAAAACTTTGATATAGAAATCACTTTGTTTCTCGACAAAATCTTTAAAAATCTTAAAAACTCTAAAAGTTTCTGATTTTTCTTTCAAGAAATAAATCTAATTTTTTCGAGAGAAATCATCAATAAAAGTTATAAAATATCAGTTCTCATCAATTGAGCTCGGCTTGATCGACCCATAAATATCAGTATGCACCAATTCAAGAGGTTTCTTTATTCGATATTCCGCCACTTTTGAAAAACTACTCCTTAGATACTTGCCAATCACACATTCTTCAAAAAATTTATCAAGAGAATTAATTGTTGATAACCCATGCACCATATTCTTTCTGGCCATTTCTTTTAGCCCTCCAAAATTTATGTGTCCAAATTTTAAATGCTATAGCTAATTTTTGACTTCTACACAAACTTTTAAACATGTTGCTTTAATATTCACCAAATTTAACTTAAACATTATATTCTTGGTCATTTTAACTTGGGTAATTAACCGATTATTTTGGTCTCATAAATAAAGAACTCGATCTTTCATGAACACAGTGTAATCACATTCTAATAATTATCCCAAACTCAAAATATTACCCTTCATTTTCGGGACATAATACACACTTGAAATAAACTTTTGTGTTCCATCTTTCAACTTAATCAAAATATTACCTTCATATTCTACACGCACTTTGGAAGTATCACCAAAAGAAACATGACCATTTGCTATCTCCTTCAACTCGATAAACATATGCTTGTATCCGCACATATGATTGCTTGCACTTATGTCGAGATACCACACATCCTCTTTTTTGAGATCATTCTCCTTATTCGCCAATAACACCACATCAATATTCTCTGTCTCCTCCTTTGCTACAAAATTAGCATTTTCTTCCACCTTCTTCTCATAATAACACTCGCTTGCATAATGACTATATTTATCACAATTATAATAATCAACATTGTACCTATTTGAGCGACCGCCTCTACCACAACCACGTCCTCTACCAGTATATTGTTATTATTATTGTTGCTTCTTTCTTCATTTTCACCTTGTCCACGACTGCGACCTCTACTGTGATCACGACCTCTATAGCCTCCACGACCTCGACCACGTACTCTATCTCTATCACCATGGCTTGTTTTCTCTTCCTTAAGTATAGCCTTCGCTTGCAACACTTCTTCAAGCAATTCTTATTTTTTCTTCTTCTTTCTTTGTTCATGAGCCTCCAGAGAACTTGTGAGATCATCAATGGTCATTTGCGCTAAGTCTTTCGACTCTTCAATAGCACACATCATATTTTCAAAGTCATTGATCAAAGATCATAATATCTTCTCCACCACTCTTGCATCGGTTATAGTCTCATAATTTCGCTTAAGTTGATTGGAAATACTTTACACCCTTGTTATGTAATCGGATATACCTTCAGACTCTTTTATTTTCATCGCCTCGAGCTCACCGCGAAGAGTTTGTAGCTGAACTTGCTTTACTCGATCAGCACCTTTGTAGGACTTCTCCAAAACATCCCATGTCTCTTTTGATCTTGTCGCATCGGCAATATTCTCAAAGCCAGATTCATCAACCGCTTGAAAGAGGAGATATAGTGCAGTTTTATCTCTCGTGCGGGTCTCTTTGAGCACCTTCATTTGATTTGGCGTCATGGCGGCAAGAGTAACGGCGTTCGGCTCATTATAGCCGCTTTCAACTAGATCCCATACATCTTCTGCACCGAGCAAGGCCTTTATTTGTATACTCTAATTTTCATAGTTATTCTTTGTAAGACGTGGCAACAAGATTTGCCCAATTGATGTCACGACGGAGTTTGCTATGGCTCTGATACCATTTTGTTAAAGATAATGGTGTATACTAAACTTTGAGATAAAAGAAGAGATGGATGAAACTAGCCTTTTGTTTTATTGCAAACTCTTATATATTTCTCTCTCATGCAAACAACAGATTAAAAGCCTTTATATAGGTCTAAACAAAAGAAAAATCTAGAAATTCATATTAAAACATAATACTAAACAGCTGCTATTTTAGCTGACATATATTTACTAAAACAGCTATAACTTTTTATTATGAACTCCAAAAGACTTGAGACTTAAACCATTGAAAACTAAACTTCAAGAGCTTTCAGATCATATATCATTTACTCAAATTCACTTTCATTTGCCCTTCAAATTCACTCATTAATCAGCCATAAAAATCTGCCAATTATTGAATTCTAAAAGTTTCATTTATTTTCCACTAGACTTAATATTATTATGATAATTAAGTTTATATTTCAACATTACTTAGGTATATTTTCCAATTTTGTATCTATATATTGTTGTAATCTTGACAAGTCTGCGCTCATTGTTTCTACTCGCAAAGAATTTGTGCCATTCAGAGGGTCTATATATCTTTATTCTTAATATGATAATTATTATATAATCGGCTAGTGTATTTATACCTAGTGTCTTATTCATTCTTTGTCTTTCGGTTCTTAATTAATTTTATTTTGATGTAAAAACTAAATATTTATTTATATAAAAAAATAACTTCATATCCAATACGTTTATAGTTTTTGAGAAAATTTGATATTTATCTTTCTCATAAGTGCACAATTAGAACTTCAAAAATAAAGAAAACTATTTTGGTTATTACACACTCTATTATTATAAAAGACATATAACATTTTACTTATATCAGACACTGAATAAATGGATGCCTCAAATACATATACTCTTTATTAATTAAATTTGTACTATGCCCTTCATTAAGATCTGGACAAATAAAATAAAAAATCTGAAAATTACTCAATAAATGCTATAAGAAAAGGAGAAAAAAAAAGTTTAGAAACACTTTTAATATTTGTTAGTATTTTCATATTTTGGTTGGTGAGCAACTGAGCTGAGCATATAGCAACCAACCTTTAAACTGAGCTGAGCATATTGCAAATGTCAACTCAAGATTCGAGCCATGCCATTCGTCATGATTCAACCATTTGTTACTTTTTATCTTCCGGTTTGCTCACATGCATTTTAACTACAAATTTAAATGCACTTTAAATACATTGGAATTGAGCGACAGCATATTTGAGTACGGGTCAATTAATATAGACCCCATTTCCTCAGTGTTTCTATTTTACAAGCATGTTAAATAGGAACTTGGAAATTTTACAATGTCTTCGCCGCTGTGACAAGCGACAACCCCGTTTTGCTTTATTTCTTTTTAAGTAGTGAATTGAATTATTGCTTGACACGTGAGCATGTACATGAGTATATATATATATATATATATATATATATAGAGTGATGCTATGGTGCTTCGCGAAGTAAAAAAAAATTTGTGCTTCGCGTCCGTATCTTGAATTAAAAAGTTCAAACGGCCGTTTCAAACCGTTGAACATCATCTTTATATTGAAATATTCTTGGAGATCAAATTTATATTTGTTTGAAATTTTTTGCTATTTTTTAAATGAGTACAAAGTTTGTTGATCTAAAGATTTCTGCACCATCCAAAACTAGCGACTTTGTACCTATCTAAAAAATATCAAAAAAATTCAAAAAAATATAAAATTTGATCTCCAAGGATATTTCAATATGAAGATGATGTTCAACGGTTTGAATCGGCCGTTTGAACTTTTAAATTCGAGATACGGACGCGAAGCACAAATCTTTTTTTGCTTCGCGAAGCACCATAGCAACACTATATATATATATATATATATATATATATGAGTAAAAATACCGTGAACTTAAATTCACGGAAGACTTTCGTGAGCTTAACTCAAAAATTATATCAAATTATTTTTAAATTTTAATTTATCATGCTCATTAAATTATTTATATGAAAATCTTATGGGATGCAAAATCTTGCCCTCAAGCCGATTTAAAGCTCGCAATCAAACCCTAGCTTTCAAGCTCACTCTTCAAATTTTGTTAGATAAAGTAATTCCTTGAATTTTATTGTCTGGGCATCCTCTTAGTACCAATGATTTTTCTGTAGTTGGATTTACTGTGTTGAATTTCTGAATTTTCGGCGCTCACTATTTTTTTTTCTGAATTTTAAGATTACTAGTAAACAATTAGAGCTTGTAGCATTTATCAGTAACAAGCATGTCCTTTGTGAACCATGTACCTGATGCTATTAAGCTAATTGAACAATTTTATTTAATTCAATTCTATACATGTTGCTATTATTTGTCAAGCATGTCCTTTATTTCCTTCTCATGAATTTCTAGCGTACTATTCATTAACGATTGCAAACTTGAAAATCAATGCATATTTTAGTTCTTATTAATTCTGCACTTGACGGGTGTGTAGGTTCCCATCAATACCCTAGTAATAGATGAGAACTGCCGAGTAGAAGATTGGGACTCAGGATGTATTATGGGAGTGTATGTTCTTTTTTTTTTTTTATAAAAAATATATTATAGTTATAGTTTCTCTGATGTTAAGGTTGTGCTGATTAATTAGGAGGTTGAGAACTCAAAACTAACAAAAAGTACAACATGGAAGTCACTCAAGGGAAAATTATTGTAAATGAGATAATTTATCACTGAATTTAGACAAATTTGGTAAATGAGGTAAAGTGTGGAACTTCTGTGTTAATTTATGATAATCGGTAAAAGCCTAACTTCTACTATTGTAGCTTGTTCATTTATATCTTTAATTAATTCACATCTTTCTTGTTAATTATAGCTGCCATTATACTGTTGTTTCATATTTTAACTGATTGTTGTATTTTTTTTTCTATTCTTGTATAGATGCATGGAGATTGTATTCAAGGAAGAACAAGAGTTACTAGGTATTTAGTTTTTAGAAGTATATATGAGTACATGTACTTGTCTATTTGTCTACTGTTGTTAGAAATTTCTATGTTTGTTCACGTGCAATAAGCACTTTTGATATTTATAAGTTTGTTCATCTGCAACCTTGACAACTGATTGATCAATCCTAATATGTTTAACATAATTTGCTTACAATTAAATTGTCATGTGCCAGAGGCACTCCTCGCATGTCAAAATTCTTATAATATCATATCAGGACCAAATATTTGATTTCCTTCACATTCACTTGAGAAAACTTACCACAGGTTCACATTACCCCACATAGCCTATTTTTCTCACTCTTTGTTTAACTTAACCGAATATATGCATTTTCATTAACTATTTAGAAATTAGTTTCTCCCTAAGTCAATGGCATGGCAAATGCCATGATATAACATATTGATGAATACACACGAGTTGAACCTTGAAATATTTATTATTAATCACAAAGACGTTGTATATCAAAATCACTAAAATATTATTACTTAAAAGTGCTCCATTGGCCAAAACTTAATATATATCACTACTCATTGAACAAGATAAATCCAAATTCATCTAAACTAAATCCGAATTCACTAATTCAAATACATTAATTCAAATAATCTAAATAAACTAAATCACAGCAACATAAGTTTCATTCATCTAAATTTGTCCTGACTTTTCATAGTTTGCAGCTCACTATTTAACTGAAAGAATAAATGATATAGTCAGAACAACACATAAATTCAACCGATGCTTATGTAAAAATAGAAGTTGAGAAATAAAAAATTACCTTAGCCAGAGTCACTTTCTACAATAAGGTTCTGTTTAGATTGCAGTAATTAGAGCATCTCCAATGGAGATTTTAATTGAGTTTCTAATCTGATGTGTCATTGTATATTTTAAGTTTTAGCGTTGGAGAAAGAGTTTTTAATTTAAAAATTACAACTTCGATTTCTAATTTAGAAACTCGATTCTAATAGCCACGTCAGTTTAGAATTGCGCTGAAAACCTGCGATGGAGAGAATTTTCTATTTTCACTGACTTGTTTTCTCCCCCTCGGTTATTTTCTCACCTCCGCCTCCTTTTTATTGTTCATGCACCTCTTTCTCCGCTCATCCTCAAGTGATTTTGCTCTATCACGTGCACTCTCTCTCTCTTTGACCAATCAAGAAGGGAGTTTCTTCTCACTTCTGTGTCTCCGCCACTGAAACTTGCTTTCCTGGTTTGAAAGCTGATCGTCATAGACTACAAAGGTTCATCTCAAACCTTGTTCTCCTTTTTTTTTGTTCCCGATCATTTTTACTGATAAAAATGGAAGGACTTGGAGGGATTGAACTACACAACCAATATGCCTGATTTTATATGGTTATTATTTGCTTCTTTTAATTTAGGTCCACTGCGTGTGAATAAAGCTGAAGAATCCAATATGCACACAGTTGTTTGTTTATAAATATGTGCCTTAGCTAATATAATTGTCACAAATTCAGTTGCCAAATCTTCACCTCCTCAAATTCCTATGATAATTAAGATGGATTGGATAAATCTCCGTGACTGGTAAAAGTACAGTTGCAACAATAAAAATCAGGTAACTAAAAGGAAATTTTACATCTCAACCAAACACATATGTACTATTCTGCTTTCTATTGTGTTGATTTTCATATTATTGCTTATTTTTTTCTTCAGTATGTTTGACTGATATATTCTGTATGTCTGGTACCAATATGATTGCTATGCATTTACCACAAAAGAAAAAGAAAGAATAGTATGTGAAATGCAAATGAAGAAAACAATATATACTTGAGGGACCTTTATTAATTGCCTAGGCTTGATTTGTCAGTTGCCACTGATAAGCATGTGTGATGTCATTAATAAGCTTAAATCTTTGCTCAAGTTGAATTCTATGTTTGATCGAATAGATATTACTAATTCAGTATTTGTATCACCCAATCAACAGCTAAAGTAGTAAGTACTCGTTCAAGGGCCATCACTGTACCAACTTATATTTGATTGTTATTTAATGCCTGACAATGTAAAAAGATTAGCACTGTCATCATTGTTAACATTCACAAATAAATAGCATATGAAATTTGAGCAGATTATAGGTGAAGGATATTTGGAACCATTTCGGAGCAGATGAGCTTGAAGATTAAATTATTTTTTTAATATGTCAAATTTCTATTATTAGATTTTACTTACACATTTAATATAAATTTATTTGTTTTCATCGAAGTTGATTTGTATAATTTATATTTCATATAAACTATATAATGTCAGGTTGTTTATTCTTCATATGAACCACGCATATATTTACATATTTAAATTGTTATTATATTGACTACAATGGTCACTTTTAATTTTGGCGTAAATGAAGTGTGTCGCGTCAAATTTATTTACTGAGCGAAATTCTTTTGGCGCGAGTAATCTATCTAGCGTTTTAGAATTAAAAATTACGATTCAGCGTTGGAGCAAAGAATTGAGTTTTAGAAACTATTTCTCAAATATCTGACATGTCAAAAAAATACGTTTAGAAACCGCATCTGCATTGGAGATGCTCTTAGTTGTGCTGGTATTTTCTTTGCTATAATATACCTCTCATTTCTTAATTAACTTTTTAATTAGATCATTAATCACATTTTTTTATCACATCATAATCGATTCATCATATAATCTAAAAAAACCACAAGATCTAGGCAACTATATAAGATTTAAAAAAAAATACAAAACGATCAGTTAAAATTTGAAATAACAGTACAATTATGAACTATAATTAACAAGAGATTTAAAAAAATACAAAACAATTAGTTTAAAACACTTAGAAAAGAGAATCACATGCTTACCTTCTATTACAAAATCATGCAATTTCAAATAAAAATGCTACAGTACTAGAAACCATGAAAACTTATTGCAGTAAAATCGCTAATTCCCCAATAAGTGACTCAGTACCTTACTTGTTGCATTAAAATCGCTACTGTACCGAACTAAAATATACATCAAAGTTTTAAGAGGTTGACTCAAGTACCAAAATTCGAAGACAAAAGAAGTCAGAAAGAGACGTAAATTAGGGGAGCGAAGAAGAGGCGTGGCGTACAGAGGGGAGCGAAGCACCAAAGTTAGGTTTTCATCGAGTGCATGAGCGCAAGATCGACCTAGAGACTGAGAGGAGAATGAAGAAAGAAAACAGAAGGTAGAGAGAGGCGTAGGGTCTGAGAGGAGAAGAACTGTGGGTTTCTCAGTTTCTGTTCTTTCTCTTTTGAATTTTTGAATGATGCACAGGGTAAAGAGAGTAGAGAATCGGAAAGAAAAAAGGAAGGGGTTGGTACCGGACGCCTCCAGTTGTTGTTGAGTGAATTTTTCCGATGATCAATGATCCATTTGAGCGAATATTGACATGTGATCGAAGGGCTAGGATTTTGAAGCAGAATTTTTTTCTGCTTGATGATAGCATATATATATATATATATCAACATATGAAGTGTTCATATGTTAAATGTGTCGTTCTCTTAAACGTGTGTATTCATCATCTCAATAATTTTGACATGATTAAACAAAAGTGGATACAGAATTTTGATCGGGAGTATCAATAATCGAATTATAATAGCTTATCATATTCAAACTCATTAACTAATTGAATACTAAATAAAAAATTAATAATTTAACATACATTTTTATCTAATAAAAAACTAATAAACTAATATCTTTTTATATATATTAAAAATAATAAAAAAACTCCAAATAATAAATAATCATGCCGATTAGGGCTGCAAACGAGTCGAGTCGAGTCGACCTGAGCTTAACTCATGAAAATTCGAGCCGAGCTCGTGAAACGCTTCGAGCTGAAAAACCTAGCTCAAACTCGGCTCGTTACTATTGGAGCTAGCTCACGAGCCAATGCATGTGCGTTGACTCAATTTGATATTTAGATTTAATACATCTACAAACTATAAGGTTGGTACATCTAGAAAATTGGTATGATAATTGGTACAAATTGGTAGAGGTGGCAGAACCCGACCCGACCCGACAAACCTGCCCGACCCGCCCGAACCCGAACCCGACCCGACCCGATTTTTTAAGAAAGTCAAACTGACCCGACCCGACCCGACCTGAACTCGACCCGACCCGACCCGAGATCAAATGGCCTTCAATCCAATCGAAATCTATCAACGATCTGAAAAAACACAACATGTAAATTGACCCGACCCGACCCGACCCTGACCCGACCCGATTTCTTCCAGAAAGTCAAACTGACCCGACCCGCCCGACCCGAACCCGAACCCGACCCGACCCGCCCGATTGCCACCTCTACAAATTGGTATATCAACAAACTATATTTTCAATGACATTTTTGCTGCATTAATTTGAATAGATTGACCAACAAAAAACTATCGAGTCAGATATAAGAATCTAATTATGAGCGAGTAAGAAACGACTTTAAGTCGCTGACATGGTGAGATGGTGAGAGATGATGAGAGAGGAGTTATCGGATTAGAGTTCGGCAAAAAAAAATATAAACTATTTTTTATTCGAGCTGAGTCGAGCCACGAGCCGAGCCGACCCCAACTCAAACTCGGCTCATTTAACTACTGAGCCAGATTAGCTCAAGCCAAATTAGCTCGGGTCATTTTAGCTCGAGCCCGAGCCGAGCCACGAGCCCGAGCTTTTTTGTGCAGCCCTAATGCCGATGAAGAAAATTTCTCTATCGACTTCATATTTTTGAATTTTTGCATAATTATGTCATTGTCCATGATATTAAATTTTTTTCTCAATGACAATTAATCAGATATCCGCCTCATGTTTTACCCTCAAAGATATTGATGAGTTGAATCTTAGTAAATAAATATATTATATTTCATATAATTGTTATATTGAAAAACAATTAAGATGGTAAAAATTTATTGCAGGGAGTTCGGTCAGAGAATAGTATTGATGGTAAAAGTTTGCACAATTAATTTACTGATAAAAAATTACATGCGAACAGTTCGGTCAGAATATATTATTGCTGATAAAAAAATTGCATAATTAATTTACTAGTAAAAAATTATGTGCGATCAATTTGGCCAGAGAATATTGTTACTTGTAAAAATTTGCACAATAAAATTATTAATAAAAAATTATAAAATCAGCTCTTTATTAAAACTTTTGTTTATCTATCGCCAACATATCAATATATTAGAGAACAAAAACTTTAAGGCATTTTATATTTATTCTAATATTTATGCGACATGCATATATATGTCCAGGTCAAGATTCACATAGGTCATATATGAACAGCGCGTGTACATTCCAAATTGAAAAAATATACCCCCCTTCCCTTTCCCCCTTTCTTTAATACTTTTTAATAATTTGCTTTTATGCGTTCAGTTGGAAATATGCATTTGTTAAATATTTAAAAATTAAAATGCAAAAAAGAACTGAAAAGCTACATATCTAGTTATTATTATTATTATTATTGAACATGTGATAAACCCAAATTACAGATCTCAATAGGATCAGGACCGTTCCATGTCTCTGCTTTCCTCTTCAACTCGTCAATTTCCTTCACACACTCCCCTGCCTTCATTTCTTTCACTCTGCGCCTCACTTTTGCTGCCGCCTCGCCGGCAACTTCATCGAAGATATCTTCCCAATCATCCTGCCATGGTTGGTGCCCGTCACATAGCTCGATGCTACCATTCCTCCACTCAGTCCAGCTGAACCATGTGTCTGGCTCCATGTTCAATTTTGCTACGCACTCACCTTTGCATTGTGGCGTGCATGGTCGGCAATAAGCCCCGCTCAGTGGACCGGGGCTACTGATAGCTGCAAGCGGCAAACCCCACGGCTTTTCTGGCGGGTAGTCAAACAAACGACCCGATAAGATGCAGAATGGGAATTTGACTTCCTCTGCGGTTATATTAGATACTAACAGTTGTTCGCGGAAAGCACATTCTGAGTTCAGCTCATAGAAGCCAAGTGAGGCAAGCGTGGGCAGGACGGACAGTCGGGACAGAGCCACTTGTGAAAAGGAGCGATTGCCAATGCCGAGGCGGTCGTTAAGGCCGGTATATCGGGAACCCTCCGGCACAACATATGCACCTTGTTTGAAGGCTTTTGGATCCAATGGACCATTCCAGTACCCATCTAACCGAGTGCGCACGATCCAATCATATGTGAAGTTGCCTTGTGATTCGTACTTGCTGATCATGTTAAGACAGCCTTCTATGAGGTCAAAGTATTGCAAAAAACCCTGTGAACAATACGACATAATTAATTGATGTGTATATATGGAATTAAGACTTCAATTTAATTTCTATTGGTAAAAGTTGTGATGCAATGTCTACTGCTGCTGTCCCAAAAAAATTAAATTGATTGGTGCTCCTGCATATATATATATATATATATATATATATATAAATAAGTTATACTTCGGTTAGTCGTGAAGTACAAAATATTTTTACAGTTCGTGTCGTATCTCTCATTTTCGAATATAAAACACCGATCTGATTGTTGAAAGTGTTCTCCATATTAAAATATATTTGAAAACCAATTTTTTTTTAAATTCTTTTATTTTTTTGTCGGTTAGAAAATTATTTTTATTTAAAATCATGAACTTGATACATTTTTAACCTCTAAAAAAATAGAATTTTTTTAAAATATTAAATTTGATCTCCAACAATATTTTAATATAGAGAAAATTTTGATCAGTTAAATCAGTATTTTTAATTTAAAAAATGAGAGATACACGACGTAAAGTACATAATTATTTTGTATTTTATGTCTAACGGTAGCATAACTATATTATCAAGGTTGAATTATCTTTCCAGTTTCCACAATTGCATATGCCAGAGACATCTCTCTGCACTAGACTCTTGCTAATAAAAACAGTGATATATAAATATCAGTATCCAAGAGAACTTATTTAGAAACCGCTCGCAGTAACATATGTCCATATAATGTAAGTATTACAAATATGAAACCTGAATTCCCCTTCCCTCTCTATATATATGAATTATTAAGTATCAACTCTAAAAAGTGTTGCAAACCTGAATTCCATTAGGCGAGGAACGAGCCAAAAGCAACTTCCGTTGCTCGTCGGTCTCGGGAAACATCACCGACCTCCTTATCCTGACCTCAGTTACACGCGGGGCCAGTCTAAATAATCCGAGCTTGAAGCTATCTTCATCGAAGTTGCTATGCACGAACAGATCCGCCTCCGGGAACACATTCAGCACATACTTCAAAATGGAGGGTCCGGTCAATTCAAACCTCCGGGCACCTCCGACTAGACAAATCGCAATGCGTGAGGTGCTAGAATGTTGCGCAAAACGAATCAGAGCATCTCGATTGTAATAATGTAAAGAAACAACAATGATGAAAAATAGTAAGCATAGTAAAACCGGACGGTAAATCGGTGCAAGGTGGCGTCCCAGTAGGAGCTTCAACTTCTTTTTATCGTATGCCCTGAGAGGAAGCAGAGATGCTGAACTGAGAGGTTCTTTAAACGGTTTTAATGGCCTATCTTGTAATTCGCTGCGCATCGTTTCGTTTGCTTTTTAGAAGACTTACATGAGAAAGAAGTGCATATGCGACACAAGCTCTATTTAAAGAATAATGATCTATCCAGCCCTTAATTATATGGTTCAGCCTGTGAATGTACCGAGAGATAAAACTACATAACCGAGCAACTTAATTTATATTTACATAATAATAAATAAAGTTATTTTGCAGGATTTACTAGATGTACGTGAATTGCACATCAAATATTCTATATTTGAACATTACCCCCCACCCCCCATATATATTATTGTTTTTAAACAATAATATAATTAATCATCTTTTTGATAATAAACTTTATTAAATTATGCATCATTGGCAATGATACTCTGCTAATGTATCTGCCCACTGACGTATTTGTATAAAAATATCACTGAAATTAACGTGTTTTATTTTTTTAGGTAATTTACCAAAAAAAACACGCCACCGAGAGTATCTTACTCCCACTTGCGGACAAAACTTGGTTTTGCAACATTCGTACATTGGAAAAAAAACATTTGATCGGGGAAACAAAAGAACAACACACACAAACTGAGAGTGATAATTTTCAGATATTTTTTATTTTAGTAAATAAAACAAATAAATATAGCAAACTGGTCATCATTCTCCTCACTTTTGCGTTTATAGCCAGACCCGAGTTTGAAACTCGGGTCCGGTTTTTTTTATTATACAGAAACGTAAAAAAAAATTACCCGGACCCGAGTTTCAAACTCGGGTCCAGCTATCCTTATGGGAGACGTTGTAAATGCAAATGGGATAGCTGGACCCGAGTTTGAAACTCGGGTCCGGGTAAATTTTTTTTTTTACGTTTCCAAAAAAAAAAAACTGGACCTGAGTTTCAAACTCAGGTCTGGCTATAAACACAAAAGTGAGGAGAGAGATGACCAATTTGCTATATTTTTTATTTTATTTACTAAAATAAAAAAAATCTGGATATTTTTGCATAAACACACTAATGAGACTAACACATTTGTAAAATGACATTACCATTAACGCATTATCATTCTTAGTTAAAATTATGATTAATAAAATTTATTTTTATAGATATAATTAGTATATTATTATTATAAAAAATCACAGTATAACTTATGTCAAGATAATATTTAATATTTAAAACTAATAAATTAACAAATAAATAATATCAAATAACAAAATTAATCTTTTCTAACTATTTGGTTGTTTGTTGACAAGTAAATCGCCATTTTGAACATATAATTCGAACACAAAATTGCATTTTGGATTCCTTAAGAGGATGAGATCGAAGAGGGATCAATGAAGCATATAAAATAGTCACATTTGAACTCTCTTCCAAGTATTAATTATATGATTTATACATTTGCACTAGACTTTCAAAACACGTTTTCAAATTAAATTACATTCCTAAATAGCTGCAAATATACAGTTCAACATGAATCCAATTTTATTTAAGAAATTAAAAAAATATATATACATAACCCCTCTTTCGTTCAAAAATACAAAAGAAACCTTTCTTTTATTGAAATGTTCACAATGACTCCATTTTTTCCAAGCAATATATGTCAATCGACTGGTTTAACGAGAAAAAATATTAAACATGTAGGAGCAGTGATCCTTTTTTTTTTGAAAAAAAAAGCTCCTAGCAATTTATCTATATTGCACGGATATATGCAAGTATGAGTATCAGTAATACATCAATTTAGAAAAAATATAACATACGGATTTGTGTATATATAATTATTTTTTATATAAAATTAAATTATACAAAAAATTATAATTAAAAAGAAATATATTTTTATATCAAAATATATATATGACACGATTGTTGATACTTCATAAACAAATGAGTGGCGCAGTTAGGGGTGTAAATTATTGACCCGATCCGATCTGAAAATAAATGGGTCGGATATGGGTTTAAGTTTTTTGATCCGAATCGGATCGGATCGGGTTGAGGTCAACCCGACCCGACCCGATTAATTATGTTTTTTAAAATAATTTTGTGATTTATTACTAATTAAAGCTTAAATATACACTAATTATACACTAATTAAGATTAATTATAAATTAATATTTTATTACTTAAAATTATATATAAATAATTAATAAATATTAAATAATTTTATATGGATTGGGTCGGGTCAACCCGTGACCCATCGGATTGGATATGGATCAAGATTTTTTAACCTGAATTTAATCCAAATCGGATAAAAAATAATAAAATAATATAATCCGACCCGACCCGACCCGACCATTGACACCCTAGACGCAGTTACCATTGACACCCCTTGACACCTCTTGAGGAAGCAAATTTGTTGCTCTTTCTGACTGTGATTTCGGTCATGCTCTTTGAATAATGAAAGACTCTCGAAAAAGATGAAATAAACTTGCATCATCCGATCTCGAAGAACAGAATCCTGCTCGCCACTTTGATGGGCAATAAATCTCGTCGCACCCCTTGGACCTTTGGTGTATGCATTTGATTACGTCCAATATTTTAAGCGACATATCGGGACGAATCAAAGTTAATAAACAACTTCAATACCCTATCTATATGTATGGTGCACCTGGTATTCATAGTACCGCATCATGCTCGAACACGCATGCACTTGATACGCATTTCATACTTATTCTCAATATCTGAACATAGTTTTCTATATATTTTCTCAAAAATTTGAGCATGTATCACTCACATAAAGGTGAGACGTGTTACAACATGCATGTACTAAATCTGCCTTCAAGAGTAATAATTTTTTAAGTTTAGCATTTATTCATTGAATCATTTGTGTTGTTTTATTTTTAAAAAAAAAATGATTTTGTAGTTTTGAAGCAATTAATGTTTGTGATGGATGGATATATATTAGACAAAAATATAGAGGAAAAAAATATAATAATTTCATTCTCAATGTAAGAACTAAATAATATTAATTTGTCTTTTTAAATATTGAAATGTTAATGTATATGCTACTTTTTTAATAAAAAAGAGTTTTAAAGAGGTGAAGGGTATGTTTGAATTTCTTTTAATATCTTCAAGGAAAGAACTCAAAGAAAGAGGATATTTGCTATATAGAAAGTACAAGATAAAAAAAAAACATCATTTGAAATTGTAAGAAAGTGTTCAATACTCGATTGAAATTATATAGAGTTCTTCGTGATTTTCTTTTTCAGAAAAAAAGTGAAAAAAGAAAAGAAAAGGAGGAAAGTAATTCATAAGCTAGGCCTTGGCCTGGGAAATCAAGTCTCTGCGCCCACAACTGAGGTGAACTGTCAATTTCCTGGCATCAATTTAATTTAATCTCTTCAATCACCATATGCTGTATTTATTATTTATAGATGCCATGTCGGAAAGGCTTTGCAAATGGCAAAAATGAGCAAATGTCAATGACCTCTCTTCATGCATGGTTCTTTTTCTCATTTTGCATCTATTTACTGCTGTCAGAAAAATTATTTTGAAGCAGCTCTGACAAGTCTATGTTCATTGTTCCTACAAATTAAATCGGCACTAAACCTTCAGTAAAATGCAAATTTTTTTTTTGAGAATTTACACAAATGAAATGCTAAAATAAAGAGAAAAATGGTTTGAAAATAGAAGTAAACATTTAAATGCAATTGAAATACATCGGAATTGAATGACCAGGGCACCAGGCGTTGGATTGGAGTAACATTTCCTCGGTGTTTCTCTTTTACACGACAATATTTCAATGCTTTCTTTTGAGTTACTCTGCTGTTTTATCTGTGCTAATGCTATATTATATAATATAATAATATTCCTGTCATAAAAATAAAGAGTGCAATAATTAAAATAGTTTATTTTTTGAAGTCTAATAGATCTTTGCGTGCATCAAAATAAAATTATTATTTAATTGATGATTTGATGGCCATGGGAGAGCTGATGCAGGCTGATTGAAGTGGACTCTTACTCTTCGGCTCTTAGCCTGATCTGAGACTCAGAGCGTTCCCATTGTGAGGCCCATTTAGTTCGTTAATTTGGGCCGGGCCTCCACTTCCAGTCATATTTCCATCCTCTGGGCTTGGGCTCTGGCCCTCTGGGCTCTGGACCAAAGCAGCGATCTGCTACCAAGCTCTGCCAAAATAATACAAGAATTGGATTTGCATGTTTCATCCTCATGTGTCGCAAAATATTATTTCCTTCTTCCCACCAAGTGGATTGAATTTTATTATTATATATTATTATTTAAATCCACTACCAATCTACCACTGGGCACTGGCGTATCAGATAATCTCTCCCGTTGAAGTTGACTCCTAGCCCCTCTGCAAAAGTAAAGACATACATATATAATTAATTCTCTGTAGATGTTTGTGTGCCATTTCACAGGTCATTCAAACCACTCACACGGGCCACGGCCACACTCACGAGTCACGAGTAGCTTATGATTTCTGTCAGAAACCCGCCACAGCATCATAATGTTTCTTCATGCACACAGAGGATCAGGACTAGCAAATAAGACCAAAGCCGCCAGTCAAATATTCAAACTTTGACTATTCAACGGTCAAATAATCAAGCTGCTCATCTCTTTCTCAGCAGCTCCGTTTGTTTCCCTCCACAGCAGCTCCACTCATACATTACGTCACCTCCTAAAATACGAACGAATAATTCCACTAACATTTCCTACGCTCGTTTACTACCATCACGATATATTATTGCCGTCCCTTATAAGTTATAAGTAGGCATTAATCTTAAAAGCTTAGATAGACTTCTTAAGAGTCAAATTAGCGGGCTTACGAGAGAGTTGGATAAGCACTGAGTTTGATAAAGATTTTTAACATTTTATGTTATATATATATATTTATCGATTTTATATTATTTAATATTAATTTATTTTGTATAATAATATTAAATTATGTTTTTCTGTTTTAATATTTTTTTAATTTTTTTAATTTTTTAGATTTTTATGTGTAATTAATATATAATATAAAATATTAAAGAAATGATTTGAGAAGGTCGGATAAATGTTAGGTTTAATAAGAGTTAGATTAAAAGAATATGTTTTTTAAAGATTGAAAATAACTTTTATAATTGAATAGAATTGACTGAACTTCTAAAAATCAGATAAAAACTGAGTTTTTAAAAAAAACCGATCGGATTGAATTTAAGGACCAAATCCTTGAACTATTCTACTCATAAACCACTAATATATTTTGGACAAAATGTGTCTGGTGAAGTATTGTACAAAATGTTAGTGGGGGACAATCCTGGGTCTTTTTTCTTCATTTCGACCGAGTCTGACGTATATATAAACGAGGAGGCACAACGACCAGTCTTCATTTCTCGATTTCCTTCTTCCATACCAAATCTTTCAAACATCAGAAATTGAAGAACAACTTATCTCCTTCTTTCTTTCTGTATTTCTGTCTCTGTTTGCTGTGGTCTCTCGCCATGACTCTCGAGACATCTGACCTGAGATCACCTTTCTCCTTCTTCACCCCGTCTTTTACAGAGCTTCTCTCAGCCGAGAATGCTGATTCCAAAGAGCAAAATCGTGAGAACATCCCCAAATTCAAGTCAATTACGCCTCCTTCCTTGCCTCTCTCTACCGATCCAATCTCTTTTTCTTCCTTCTTTGGTATTCCTTCTGGCCTCAGCCCTGCCGCACTCCTAGACTCTCCTGTGCTTCTCGCCTCTAATGTAAGTTTCTGCACTACCAGTACCATCCATCCTTTCTACTAAATTGTACAACTTAATCAGCTTAATTTTGTGTTTCTCAAAGCAATTTTCTGTTTATATGAGATAACTGCGTGCATAATTCTGTGATTAGATTAATTGCGCTATAAGCTTATTAACTGAGTTTAATCAACTATGGTGTTTGTTGAAATTCCTAAGAAAGAGTAGGTGTAATTTTTATGTATGGTTTATACATACAGATGTTTCCATCTCCAACGGTTGGTGTTTTCCCAACACAAGCCTTCGATTGGAGAACCGCTTATGCAGATAACAACCAACAAAGCATCAAGGAAGAAGAAACATTTCCTAGTGACTTCTCATTTTTTACCCGAGAAAATAAAGTTGAACATGCACCTTCCAATCGGACTTCCTCAGAGGTAATTTCATTTGTATGGAGTGATTGTTAACTTGTTATTTTCTTGTATGCCTTTATATTTTTTTAACAAATTCAACCATATATAGGTCCTGTTTGAATTAGTCTGTTAAACACAATGTTTGGAACTATATTAGAACTGCATCAATTTGTATCAGTGCACTGATGATAAGCTTGTTGTACCAAAGGTCATGCTGGAATTACAGAAAAAGGATGCTATAATCTTTACATAAATAGCAGCACAAAATTGAACTGCCATGGTTATATTTGGCAATGATTCCTTACGAATTCACCATCACTGTAACAATTTTAATTTCCTAATACAGGAACCTGCTTACCTGGAGTACAAACAATCATCGAGCCAGCAACCCTCAAAATCCGGAACCTCAAACCAGACAAGTCAAGCTACTGCAAGTGATAGAAGAAGGAACAATGATGGGTATAACTGGCGCAAGTATGGACAGAAACAAGTGAAGGCAAGTGAAAATCCTAGGAGTTATTACAAGTGCACTCACCCAAACTGCCCGGTAAAGAAAAAGGTTGAGAATTCTTTAATTGATGGTCGGGTCACTGAGATCGTATACAAGGGAGAGCATAACCACCCTAAACCTGTTTCGACCCGAAGAAACTCGGGCTCTACACAACCAGTTCGATCTTATGGAGATCACGGGTTCGTGAGTTCTGATGCCACGCCTGAGAACTCTTCTGCCTCATTTGGATTTGAGGAAAAGGAAATGAGCTCTCAGCTGAGCAGTGATGGATTTGATGGAAATGAATGGAACTCTAAGAGGTAATAAATTTATTGATTCTATAGTTATTTCCATCATTAAGTTCTGTCAAATCTAGCCCTTCTTCAACTCGAGAAGAGGGAGGATTCTTGCTCATTTTACTAGAAATTGGGTAGAAGAGCATATTAGTTGTATAATTCTCAGGTTCACAGACCAAAAGTAAATGGTTTTTTTTTTGCAAGGGGTTATAGGAAATTAAGCCAATGCTTTGCTGCTACATATAAAGATGATATGATTTGGTCAATAATTGTAAATATCCTTGAACTATTAGGTTATTTCACATTCCAAATTGACCTTTTGACCAGCTGCTTCATCAGTTAAAGGTCCTAATATCCAACTCATTGTTTATTTCTTATTTATACAGGAAGAGAGAAGATGACAGTGAGGGTATATCAGTCTCTGGAAATGGGCCTCATAAAGAGCCACGTGTTGTGGTCCAGACGACAAGCGATGTAGATATTTTAGATGATGGTTACAGATGGAGAAAATACGGCCAGAAGGTGGTCAAGGGAAACCACAACCCAAGGTTTGTATCAGGCTTCATGACAATTATCTTTTGTTAATGCTCTCAGCTCCATGTAACAGTTACATTAGTGGCCCAAAGTTTGGAAAATTCTATTTTTGTTCGACGATACATTGTAAGATTGGTTCGCCACATCAGCTTAAGTTTCAAATAATCAATGTCAGCTAGGATAGGTAACAGTACCAGTTAAACAGCTGTCAAGAAATTGTTGAAAATATAACTAAGATCACTTTAGGGATACTGAGATTGTGCCCGTAGTCCATCATTGCAATTATTGATGCAACAATAAAATAGAAATTTGTAAAGAATACTCTTTTAATTTGTCCCTTTTGGTATGTGCAGGAGCTACTACAAGTGTACCACTTCCGGCTGTCCCGTAAGAAAGCATGTGGAGAGAGCAGCCCACGACATAAGGTCGGTTATAACCACATATGAAGGAAAACATAACCACGACTTACCCTCTGGGCGTGGATCTCGCATGAATAACAGCACATTGGTTGCTCGGCCAGTACCGGGTTTGTTTAACCCCAACCAAACAAGTTCAAATGGGTATTTTCCTGAATTGGTACAAAATCAGGGGAGATACGGTATTTCTGAATTCAACTGATGGCCATAGATCATAGATGTCACCTAGTTAAATTCTCTTTAGTAGGGTTTATAGTTGAAAACTTTTTCTTTATTTTTTTCAGGCCATAAACAGATGTTGTAAAAAGGTTTCTCTTAGATTCCTTTTTTCCTTTTTCATGTTTAGTTATGACATAATCTTAACTTGTGCACCACAGGTCTTGTAAGATTTTAAAATTATAGATAAGATGTACTAAAATCTTGGAAATAATAGATGATATTCATGACATTGATTGCATTTCGATATAATCATCTTTAATATTCATAATATTTTAAATCGTGATGCAGTTCTGTTAAAAAAAAAAGATACCAATCACTAGAGGTGGCAATCGGGTGGGTCGGTTCAAGTTCGGGTTCGGATCTGACGGGTCGGGTCAGTTTGACTTTCTAATAGAAATCGGATCGGGTCAGATCAATTTATATGTTGTAATTTTTTAGACCGTTGATAGATTTCAATTGAATTAAAGGTCATTTGATTTCGGATCAGGTCAGTTTGATTTTCTTAAAAAAT
>CAXKVV010001073.1:0-28007 GCA_964058805.1 Schoenoplectus triqueter | reverse complement strand
TAATAAATTTGGTTAGTTCATGCATGCATTCATCTTTACGGGACATCTATAAGATTTTTTTCACCCAAAAATAATGTTGTGGATGCGTGAGTAAAGAAAATGCCGAAGTTTGTGAATTTGAAAGCCTCTTTAATTGTTCTTCATCAAACAATTTACATGTTTTTTACTGAATTTTAGTAGTTTTTATGAAATACCAATCATATTCCGCCTAAAAAATGATAAAGTCTTATTCAAAATAATAGTATCTTCCCTAGGTAAGGATAAATATATTAGAAAATAAACATGTATTTTAATTTCAATGAAACTCTTTTACTCATTTATTTGATTCATAATGTATTCGATAAGATTAATATGTGTAAAGATTTTTTTCATTAATTTATTAGATATGGATATAGATAAGATTTTTTCATTAAATGAGTAAAAATATGGATAAATTTTGTTTCATATATGTTTTTCTTCTAGGTTCCAATATATATATATATATATATATATATATATATATTCTCTATGTTAGTTATTTTGAGTCTTGTGAGTTAATTATTCTTCTTCTCTAGGTTCCGATACCCTTTTACTCATTTATCTTTTCAGTTTTATTCTCAAAAATTAAATATTTGAAAAATATTTAAAACAATTTTTGAATAATATGATTAACTACACAATCTAAAATTTTATTTTAAACAAGATATTATTTTAATTTTAGTATATTTTCTTTTATAGTTAAAAAATCTAATAAGAGATACATGTGTTTTTAATGTATTTTTTGAAATAGCTTAAGTGAATTAATTTCATATTATATTTTTATTTTATATTAATAAAATAAAGGTGCATTTGTATGAAAAAAGAAATTCAGATATTTTTTAAATATAAATGATGATAAAATTAATTACTATATTAGCATTATTCATTAGTATTTATTAATATTTTATTATTCATTTGTTTTAACGGATAAGTGTATGGTATGAATAAGTATAATTTTAATGGGTAAGAGTAGGATATGAATACAAATACTTTCAAATAAATACAATAACGAAAGTATCTCTACCTATTTGATCTGTGTCGTACCCACTTAGGATGCCAATATAGTCCGCGGTCTGGTGGACTCGCCTGGACCAACTTGGCCTGACATCCAACCCGTCTGGTCCGAATAATGAACGGAAGGCTGAGTCGGGTCATCCTATGGGTTGGGACGAGTACAGATTTGAGGTTAGACCCGTCTGTCCCGCCCAGAGTAGTTGTGTGTGTGTGTGTATATATATATATATAATTTATTTATATTTATAGATATTATATATCATTATATTCTAAAAATTATGTACAATCCTAATATAATACTAATATTATTTAAATTATATTAAACATTTAGTTAGACATATTTTCTTTGAAACAGTATATTCAGCAGACATCTTTATACTTTTTAGTTGTATTTTTTAACTCGAAAATCCAATCAACACAAAATTAAATTTTCTAAAATTATAACAATTATATCTATCATTTTTATATTTGAACTCTTCCAAAAATTAAACATATTAATATAACAAATTCATATTTATGAAGGTCATAACTTGCTAAAATCCTTCAGACCTCTAGATACCTTTCAAATCATATCTCTCTACTGAAAAATCCAATTAATATGATATTAGATCTCCTAAAATCTATACAATAAAATCTACAATTTTAATATTTTAAGATTTCCTAAAATCGATTCACATCAATCTCAAACAATTCATATTTTCGTAAACCATGTTATGTTGAGAAGCTGTAGACCATATGATAACTTTTAATCATAACTTTGTATTGGAATATCACATTAAGATGAGGTAAAATTTTATAGATTCATAAAAATGAAATCTATAATATTGGTATTTTAAGTTTTCTCAAATTCAGAACCTAAAATATTCAAAAAAAAAAACGTTCCTCAGCTGAAATACATACTAAATAGGCGGATCAGGCTAGGTCAGAAAAATTGGCTCATTCGTAGGATAGACTAGGATTTTCAGACCCAGAAATATATACTAAATAGGATAAATATACGATTTTAATAGACAGACCAAATAACATAATTAATATTTGAGCCACCTATGTGGTCCATTATCAACCCTATACCCATTTATGGAGGTGGAAATCGGGCGGGTTGGGTCGGGTCGAGTCAATTTGACCTTCTAGAAAAAATCGGGTCGGACCGGGTCGGGTCGGGTCAATTTATATGTTGTATTTTTTCAGATCGTTGATAGATTTCGATTGGATTGAAGGTCATTTGATCTCGGGTCGGATCGGGTTCGGATCGGGTCGGATTAGTTTGACTTTCTTAAAAAATCGAGTCAGATCAAGTTCAAGTTCGGACGGATCGGACAGGTTCTCGGATCAGGTCGGATTTTGCCACCTCTAGCTATTTACACGCCTATCAAGTAAGATATATGTCTAACAATATTGAGTTCTTTATCCGTTTGGCCAATCTCGTTCAAGAGGCTGAAACTATCATGTTATTGTTTAGCGTATGCCTTTAATAAAAAGTTATCCCTACAAAATTATTTGTGTCAAAAATTAAAATATCTATATATAGTTAATTTGTTATCAAGTAACATGTTGGTTACTACTTTTGTTCAAGTAACAATTTTAATGACCCAAAGGTCCCGTTCGGCAACACATAAAATAGACCTGAAAAAAAAAAGAAATTGAATAATTGAGATTAGTTCACTTTTTTGATTTATTCTAAACGTATTCGGTTAGAAGGAAATATAGGAATGAGATTATTCCGATCTATGAAAGAAAAAAACTTTTCCTCTATTTTATTCCTTCATAGAATAATGAAGAGTTCATTCTATGAAATAGATAAGGACTCAATTGTAAAAAGAAAAAGTTTAACTGTAAATATTTTTTCAATTTTACTTTTCTACTTTTTCATAATTTCATTCAATTTTTTTCTCCTTCAGCTACTTTTCCAAAACAATTCAATATTTTTTTCTTTATTCCACCCTTGGCGAACGGGCCCAAAGTGCTTTGATACAAATTTATCTTCCGCGTCGTGATATACCAAAATCCTTACGTACGTCTGTCAATTTTATATTTTGTGATGGCGCTTGAAAATTATCTCATCTGGGCAGAGAAGGTAAGGAAAATGAAGGGAGAAAACAGAGAAAGTTCAACAAACGTTGCAAATAAGTTTTCAGACTATAAATAAATGTAACTATCGCTTGAAAAATCTGTTTTCTATAATTCTATTTAATATAACTCCATTCCAAAAAATCTTGTCAGAAAAAAAAAAGAATCTACATATTCGTTACAGGATGTACCTCGTAATGATCACTTTGAAATTTGAACAGAAGAAAAATCATATGAAACTCAAAATAACAAAGAATCTTTAATTAGGTGAGGATGGCCATTTTGACCATCTTACTAATGGATTTTCAAATAAATATGAAAAAAATAAAAAATTAAATATATATATATATATGTTATTTTACATATAGATTGATAGTGATTTAAATTTCATACAATTTTATTATTATTTTATGGTCCATCAAAAACCATTAAATTAGAACTATTGCAAGTTGCATAAAATTTTGATGATTTTTTGTGGACTATCAAATGATAATGAAATTAGATGAAATTCGAATCACTATCTATTTACAAGTGAAAAAACAACTTTATAAATTTTTTTGTATTTTTTTTTACATATTTCTTTGAAAATTCAGTCAAGATTATCAAAAGAACCCATTGTCAAGGGATTCCCCCCCCCCCCCCCTTTAATTAATAGACATTTAAAATTGAATAGCAGAAAAGTCTCATTTTTATTAAATTGGGTTGATGTCTCTATTATCTCTATTATTTTGAGTATTTTGTCTATTTTATGAACTTATGTATTTTTCTTTTTATATATTTTGAGCTAAAACAATTCTTTGGGAAAACTATTTATTGTATTATTTCATTATTTTTCAAATAAAATTTTAATTTCTTTTTTCCCGTGCGTGATCTTTGTAAGGAAAACATGCGTTAATTACTTGCTAAGAGTCGCGTCCTTTCAGATGTTGATATTCACAATCTCATCTCAGATTGATTCCATAAATCAAGATTTGAAATTCAGCTATATTATTTATTACGTCAAGTTTGAAGGATTGAAGCTAATAACATGCTATTATTAAAGCCATTGGAAAACTTAGCATAATTATTTTACCTTTTTCCATAATAGTTAGTTTGAAATGTCCTAAAAGAATTTACCTTTTTTCCTGCACATAATAGTTGGTTCTAAATATTTGGGCACATGAAAGGGAAAAAACTCATCAATTAATTATTTATGTAGAGAGAACGCTAGTCCAATACAGATGCTGGTTAGTCTCATCTCTCTGCATGTTCAAATTCATCGTAAAATTATTTTAAAATGAATAAATGTTGGATTAACAGAAAACTTTATTTCAAAAACACTAACCTAAACATACTAATGTGGGGAGAAAAAGAAATTTTTTGTCCATTTACGCATCATCATCAAATAAAATACAAACAGAGTGATCAGTGCGACGACTCAAACTCTATTTATATTACGCCAAAAATGTCAGCTGCTATATATCGAGTTAAACAAAAAGCAAATTCGACAATTTACTGGCAATAACTGTGCCAAATCTCATCGTCGTCGTATCATTCTGCAACTAAACCAGCAACGCATGATGCAAATTACAGAACGTCCCAATTGAAATTACAGTAACTGGACTTGGACGCATGTATGTAAACAGAGATGGACAGATGGTGCATCTCATAGAAATATAGAATAGAATAATAAATATAATTCAATATTGCATAATAAATATCCCGCTCTTTAAGTGAGGAATAATGGCACAGAGGGCTAAAAATTCTACAGTGAAAGAGCGCAGGTGAATTGGGTATTTGGTGGCATGTGGGCCCACGACCGTCCAGAGGTTCTCTCGGGCGTCTCCTACAAATACTCACACAGCCTTCCTCGAACCATAACACATTGCACACACCACACAGCAATTCCAAGAGAGAACGGAGAGGTAACAAAAATTTCTCTATCTCTAAACTTATCTTTGCGACCAGCGTAGCTGTTCGACCAAATTACACAAGCCAAAGCATACTTGCAACAAAACACACTACAACCCATCTTTCATCTACTTCAGTGAGGAAAGATGCCTGCTTTGAACCAAGCTGACACATGGGCTGCCATCCAATCAGTATTTGATGCCTCGACACCGAAAATAAGCAAAGAACTACTGATACCCTTTGTGCATCCGCTTTCCCGGCGGTCATCTCAGCTGATGAGCCAGAAAAGCCTCAAGATATGCACCGAGAATCTTGGATCTGAGACAGGGTCAGATTTCTCATCTGATGAGTCCAGTTACTTCTTCTCTGACTCCGACTCGGATGAATCAGAATTTGAAACATTTTTCAAGCAGCACACATTGACTAGCTATGACAGCTACAAGAGCGATTCACCAGTGGAGGGAAAAGAGCTGATGGCAGTCAATTACCATGGTTCCGGTGGAAGCAGTGTTGGAAGAACATTCCCGCCACCTCTTCCATCAATTGCCAGGCGTGACGGGCGGCCCTGTGTTCGCATGCAGCCACATCGCCAGAATGGTCGTCTGGTTGTACAGGCGGTTCCTGTGCGGTCCAATACATACCTGCACGCTAACCGACAAGAAGGCCGCCTTCGCCTGTGCTTCATCGATTGTGCTTCCCGTGTTGCAACTACAGAAATCACCAATGAACCGCAGGTATTACCAGTATCTGAGAAGGAAATAGAGAGACAAGTTCCGCAAGAAGAGGTGGAGAAGGTAGTGACTGAAGAGGAGGAAGCAGTAGAAGTAGAAGAGGAATTGGAGGAGGAAGAGGAAGAGGTGGAAGTAGTAGAGAGGCGTACCGTCATCGAGGTAAAAGTCGGGAGCACACAAAATGTCGGCGCTTGTCGATCATCATTGGTTATCAACAAGTTCCTCGGAAGTACACCAGATGCTGTGCTGGCAACTGAACCAGCAGCAGAGGTGCCAATGCGGCCGCCATCACCACCAAAACGAGGTTCTGCAGCTACTGCTGCAACTTCTGCAGCTGCAGCGGTGGTGGCAGCCGCGTCCTCATCAGTAGTGACAGACAAAGAGATGTCATCCGGGTTATGTGGGTACAACAGTGGGGACACCAAGTTGCTTTTTACATCACGTCGGAGGGACACCGCAGAGTTGTTGAGCAGCATGCGCCGCTGCATCGAGCTCCGACGACCACTGTTTATCTGGGAGACCTATTGCATTGCCACCTCTTAATTCCTGATTACACAGTAGATATATGTGTTTATCTGCCTTCTTGTTTATATATCCCTATTTATCCATATCCCTACTAGGAGCAATTTATCTTCTTCTCTACGTGGTAGTAAGTCAGGTGTTGCTATTGTTCTCGGAAAATAATTGATCATTGATGAATCCCTGGAGACTGACAAAGGCCACTGAGAAGTTTTTGATGACGCAACGAAGGATCTCTTCTTTCATGCATTTTTTTTGGGTGACTTCTTCTTAGTGGCTGCTGATGTTGGGTTTTGTAATTTGGTCTTTTTTATTAGTTAGTTAATTCATGTGATGGATTGACTAGTGTTTAACGATTTCAACTGATATGTTTATGATTTGAGATTGAGATTATCAGTAATTTTGTGTTCATTATTGATCTCCTGTTCTTCACCTTTATAATTACTCTTTACTCTCAAGTTGTTTTTCAATATTACATTCTATGACTATTTCATATGTTATTTTCTTAATAAATTATCAAATTTATGTATCCAAAAACTGTAAACAAATAATTAAACAAGTTTGAAGAAAAATATAAATTATGTGGACAACATAAATTCAGAAAGCCACGGGACCACGGGTACAACATAAATTCACTTGTTGGACAAAAACAACCCACTAAAAATTCTTAAAAATAATTATTAAATAAATGCCCATGACTAATCAGAATATGAATATAATCAAATGTTTATTTCTTTTACTTTGCTCCACACCGACAACATTGTTTTCTTTTGGTAATGAGTTGGTTCCAGTAAGGCACATGTGGGGGGGGGGGGGGGGGGGGGGACAGATTCTGCCTTTTGAGATTCGGTGTAGAAACAAACATTTCACTTTGCATCATAAAATTGAATGAGAATCTTGTCATTTAACATCTTAGTGGGCCTCAGAATCATTTTTAACAGGCTTGATCCCACCTGTCACAAGAGATGCCCCTCTTCTCTCCGATTAAACTTGTTTGTCCAAGTTTTACACCTGTCTCATTAATGCTTGATATTCAATTTAATTTTAGTGAATATATACCCGAAGCGACTTAAAAAAACATGTTGTTTTAGATTTTTATAATCTTGGATATGTTTAGATCGTGTAAAATATAGTATAAGAATAAAGAAATTATGAATAGTAAATGAGAATCTTGAAAAAAAAAGTATTTTTTTTAGTATAAGATAATGAAAATATGGTGTTATTTTAAATAAAATAAATTTTATTTGGTGTGTTTAGAATAATAATGAAGGATTAAGAAGAGTAATAATTATTTCAACTCTTAAAACAGCAAAATAATAATTATTCTCACTGCTCTGAAATATATAATAAATTTATGTTTGAAAACACCACTGTTATTTCAGTTCAGTTACCCAATAAATTCAAAGGCACCCTTAATTCTTAAGGTTTCTTATTTCAGTCCGTAAACATTTGAAAAATTAGAATTGATACTTACAGTCAATTCACAATAACTCATTCCTTCGATTATCATCTGACTAATTATGCTTATTTATTTTAAAAAAAGTACAATCAGATATACATATTTGTTAATGCAGTATACATTATGCAAATAGTCAAGTATACATTTTGAAGTGATTTGAAAAATAAGTGCGGAAACTTTAAGGAAGTAAGACTATTTAATATGCAGTACCCTTAGTTTGCATTAATATTCTATTATAGTCGAGTATGCATTTCATAAGGTCTGAAAAATGAGCTACAAGATTTCAATATATATCCATTACCCAATGATTGAAGTTTAACTACATTATGCAATACTCAAATGTAAATATTGAGATAATTACATATGCATGTTATCGTGCATGAAAAATTACATTAAATAACTAGAGTACATATGTATTCATGAAAAAAAATATGACGACTTGAATTTTGATTTTTTTTTCATTACTGGATTAATGATATCCTTAATCTAAATTTTTTTAAGATAAAAGTATATGCTCCCTTTAAACTCTTGTTTCGAATTAGTTTCTAACTAGATCCGGAGTTTTATTTTTTTAAATAACATATCAAGAAATCTAAATAACTACCTTTCGTAATCAAAGGTGATAAAGTTTCTCAAAAAAATTTTTTTAAGATATATATTTTAAAAAACTTTAGAAGGTATTGTACAAATAAAAATATTATCTTTATTATGCGATTTTTTAGGCATCCTAAATATAAGATATTTAAGTTAATGAATTAAAATGTTACTAAAAAATCATACTTAATACTTGCTCTACTAATAACACTAGCCTATTTCAAGACGCGACCATACTCAAGGTAGATAAATTTGTGTTCACTCTGATCATGGCTTGTCTATCACAAGAGGAAAGAGGTCTTCCGTTTTAAGACTTTGGATGAGGAGGGATTTGAACCCCTGACACCGTTGTTCGTAACCATGTGCTCTAATCCTTGTGAGCTATAAGCCACATCCCGTCTGCACTAAATCTGTTCCTAAGAGGACCCTCAAAAAAAAACTTTCCTCAGCCATGAGATTTGGAGTCAAGGTTAAGAAGAAAGGAAAGCATATTTCTTCTAGATCTTATAAATTAGAAAGAAAGGAGGGTTTCATAGTGTAAAATGGAAGATATGTTCGAGTTGAGGTTTTTAATAAGATAAGATGATTTTTATATTTTAAAATTTGAATTTTTTGTTTTGTATTTTAATTTATTTTGTTTGAATTGTATTTCAAAATAATGAAAAAGTAAAAAAAAAAGAGGTTTTAACCTTCTTCACAATCTGTCATCGAGTTATTTTTTCTCATAACTTCCCCTACAGTATTATCACCGCAATAGAGTTTTATCATCAAATTTGAGATGGATTGGTATGTTTCCTCTACGTCTAGGACACCAAAATATCAAACCATGAATGAAGAAAAATATGAGAAAAAAATATATATTATTTGATGAATGATTGTGAGATTTCAATTCTTGACTGGAAGGACACCAAAGGCCTCTGTCTTTTCATCCCTTAGATAGATAGAAAGGGAGGGCAAAAGTTTTGATTTTTTAATATCGTCCAAGAGTTGAACAATAAAAATAGATGATCAGTGCTTGATCAAATTGATCAGGTCACATAAGAACAAGGTTCAAATCTCTCGATTTGTTAAGATGTTTTAGCTGCATATATTACTACACTTCCACCAATACGAATCGAAAGTCATTCAAGCTAAGTTTATATACCAATTTCTAGCCCATAGTCCCTCCCTACTTGACATCTAACGTAATGATAAACAGTTCATTTCGTCATTATCTTATTTATATTCTTAAGACTTCTGTCACTCCACCATGACGGGGATAGAGAACTCGTCGCTGTCCTGGCTCTGCTACCGGAGACTGTAAAAAAGTCAAAATAAAAGAGCACTCATCTTAGGGTAGACTTACTACTTAGCTGTGTTCAGCAGTTATTTGCTTTGCACTTGACTACCCAATGTTTATTGTTGGCACGATAACTAGTACAACAAAGATGTGTCTTTCCCGGTCCTCTCGTACTAGGAAAAGATTCTCTGAATGCTCTAACGCATGCATCGGATATAAACCAAACTATCTCATGACGTTCTGAATCCTGCTCATGTACTGTTTTAATGGGCGAACAACTCAACACTTGAAACATCCTATAGCCCCAGATAGCGAAGAGCTAACAACAAGGTGCTAAAACTTCCCGTTGATGTGGTCTCTTGGGGAAAATTAACATGTTATCCCTAAAGTAGTTTTTATCTGTTGGTCGATGATCCTTCCACCCGACACTATTGGATCACTAAATCTGACTTTCATCCCTGCTCAATGGGTGAGTCTTATAGTCAAACTTCCTTCTGTCTTTACACTCGAATACCAATATTTGTTCAACCTGAGAAAATATTTGCACGTCTTTGTTACCTTTTGAGAGGCATGCATTCCATAAAAATTGTCTATCTGAGACTCTCTTGACCCATAAATGCTGATACAAGATTAAATTTTCTAACTCTGTACTCACTAGTTTTAACTGGCTGACATTCATACTTTTTATAGTTTTAAATGAACACGAGCAAATTGGAAATATGCCGATCTAAAAATAATACAATTACAGAACAAATACACCGAAATATTTTCTAGTTTTGACAACTTTTGCATTCAGACAACTAATTACAAAATTTGCGAAAACAAATCCCAAGTATCAAAACAAATAGATCAATCGTATAATATTGAACTCATTTAATTCGAATATTAACTTATGAAAACATTTTTTCGGATTAAATTCTGAATGAATATATAAAAATTTATTATTAGTGCCTTTGTTTAGAATCCATGTATTTAATTAGTCTAGCTGTTTTAAAAATTAATATTTTAAAATGCATTCTTCGCAATAAAGACATCTTAGCATATTTAAACAGACTAATATCAAGGCTTCATAAACCATAATACTCGACGAAAAATAAAAGAAAATTTCCAATCAAACTAAGACCCAATGCTTGATATATAACAAAGTAAGCATCCGAAAAAAAAATTATTACTTACAGGTTACAACGCAGTTGCTCGTCTCTCTTTTTCGTTAGAAATATTGTATCATAAAAACCGTTTTCTAGATAAATATGTGATCTTTAAACTCAATTTTAAATATATATCTTAAAAGGAGCATTATAGAAGTTTGAACATGTGATTTTTCACGTATAAAAAATGTAGATCAAAGACAAATTCTGTCACAAAATTTTTATAAATAGTAATAGCACAAATGATGAACTTACAAGCTAGCAAACGCCCGAGATCCAGGTGAGATTTGATGCATGAAATTATCAAGTCCCCTTTTCCCGGCTTTTGGATTGGCATCAAATCATGAAAATCAAATTTGTACGACAAATTAGCGAATATATTTGCAGATCCAGGTGAGATTGGATTGGATTTTGTCATATTATTGGTTCTGCACTGATTGCTTGACTAGACCTGAAATGTTATATTGTTTGCAAGCCCCGTCAATTTCTATACAGAGGGAACAACGTTGTCTGTTAATAAAATATTTCTCAAATAAATAATTTAAAATATAAAATTATAAATGTATATTCAATAGAAATTTCACAGTAAGAAAAATTTAAACATATTTGTTTAAATATTAAAGATGTAAATAATAATAATATAATTAAATATAATAATCTTTAAAGAATAATACTAAAAAAGTTGAAACATACTAAGAGTTAACTTTCATAAGTATATAGCACTCTGCACTTATCTATTTTAAATGAGGAGAGAGAGAAAAAAAGAATAAATCATTGGATTCAAATAGATGAAAACATGTAAACAAAATCAATGATGGAAAAGAATGGTGATGTGGCATTTTTGAAAATTTTTGAACCTTAACCCTTTTTATATATTAAGAATTATTCTCAAATGACAGATGTATAAATGTTTCTTTACTATTTATGGTGGAATCAACAGGTCTTCTTTCATATCTTGTGCCATACTATTATTATTTTTATATTAATTTTAAATTGTGTTAAAATTTAGCTTTCTTTGCAAATAGTCAAATAATTTAAGTGAGGGCTAATTAAAATTGTCTTAAAAAGATCATAAATTCACAGTCCATGAATACAAAGGGAGTGTTTGGCACTCAATGCAATAGCAAAAAGTCAGAATATAATAGCTATTCCGACGAATTAATTCGCCAAACGAATTTTAGACTAAATAGAAGAGTGCGGAATAGTGCTAATCCGGTATACCAATTTATAGGTGGAATACCGAATTAGATCTCGTCGGAATAGAGATTATTGTTTGATTATATTATATTATATTATTATGATTATGATTAAGATTTAGTATTATTATATTATTATATTATATTTATGATTATAATTTATTATTATATTAATATTATGATTATTATTTATTATTATTATCATTATATTATTATTATCATTATTGTTATTATATTATCGTTACCATTAGTATTATTATATTATTTATTATTATTATAAATATAATTTTAATATTATATTATTATATTATAAATATAAATATTTTATTATTATATTATTATATTATGAATATAATATAATTATTATATTATTATATTATTATGATCATGATTATAATTATTATTACTTATTATTATTTTATTATGTTGTATTATATTATTATATGTTGATTATAGTGATGATTAATTTATTATTATAATTATTATAATTATTTTTATGATTATGTTTATATTTTTATTATTATATTATTATGATTATGATTATGGTTATATTATTATAATTATGAATATAATTATTATTATCATGATCATGATTATGATTATTATATTATGATTCTATTATTAAAATTATGATTACTTATTATTATTATATTATTATAATTATGATTGTAATTATATTTTTTATTATTATATTACTATATTATCATTATGTTTATATTTTTATTACTTTATTATTATTTTATTATGTTGTATTATATTATTATATGTTGATTATAGTTATGATTAATTTATTATTATATTATTATAATTATAATTAATTATAATTATTTTTATGATTATGATTATATTATTATGATTATGATTATGGTTATATTATTATGATTATGACTATAATTATTATTATCATAATTATGATTATTATATTATGATTATGTTATTAAAATTATAATTATTTATTATTATTATATTATTATAATTGTTATTGTAATTATATATTTTTATTATTATATTACTATATTATGATTATGTTTATATTTTTATTATATTACTATTGTAATATTATTATTTATTATGATTATTTTTTATTAGTTTATTATTATTATCTTACTATTATGATTATTATTTTACTATTATTATTATTATCATCATCATTAGTAGTATCATAATTATTTATATTTTAACTATTCTGAATAACAACTGCCAAATGATATTTTCACTCTTCCGAATAGTCAAAAATACCACTCTTCCAAAAAAATATTATTCTATTACTATTTCAAAATTACCACTCTTCTAAAGCTATTCCTTGATTTACCAAACGGACCCAAAAGAATAAGAGCCTTGAGCCTGCAGTCAACAAAATTAGTTTCTTTACCCAATTGTGCACGTTTTCAAATTTGATTGAATTTACATTAATTACTGATCTCTCATTAAAATAAAAGACCGAGGATACTGGTCATGTTGTGAGCATGATGATGTTTTGCGTGTATTTTAAAGTCATGATTGCTTTAAAAATTACTGCAACCCTCTCTATTCTCTATGGGTGTGTTTGAATGGTGTAGAATAACACTGTTTTAGAAATAGCAGTACTGTTCTCGGGTTAGCAACCATTCAAATATAAAATTAAAATCGAGAATAGCAGCAGAACAGTGCTAATCCGCTAATTCATAGAAAACGTTGGTTAGTGAATTAGCGTCCATGAGGGTAGTGAAAATAAAAAAAAATTATATTAGTATGGAGTAGTATTAAATAAATATTATTATTAAATAAAATATTAAAAATAATTAATTATTTTAACTATTCTTTCCACCATTCTCACGTTTCTATCCAAACAATATTTTACTAACCCGGAATAGTAAAAATTAGCATTTTTCTCATATTTCCCGAGATATCACTAACCTCACACTATTCTCAACTACTAACACAAACAGTATTATTCTTACACTAATCCTTTCACCATCCAAACACACCCTATAAGTATTTTTACCAAAAAACAAAAGTCGCTCTTTCCAAAAAAAAAAGTACATACTACAAAGTGTATCTAGCAAAATATTTTCTGCAATATGTTGTTTTCAAACAAAAAAATGTACATTTAGTCCCTCTTTTTTTCGTTTCTACCATAATAAAAACTCTCATCTATTTTTATTGTTCGTTTTTCAAATATTTAGCGTAGAACGGAATTTTTATCGTTATTTTTGCTGGTAGTTAATGTTTACATGGCATTTTTTTAAATTAAGTAAATAATTCTTAATGTAAATGTAAATACAGAAAAAGAGTTAAAATTTTCAAATTTTCAAATCTATCACATCATCACTTTTCTTTATCATTATTTTTTTTTAATCTTTTGATCTTCTTGAATCTATGGGGTCACATCAAATAGTTTCTCTCCTCATTTAAAATAATGTGTGTAATATACTTAAGATGAAAATTAATTTTTAAAATAATTTAATTTTTTATATGATCATTTATAGATTATTATGTATTTATTATTATAATAATAATTATTATTACTTAGCATTTAAAAATAATATGTCTAAAATTTATTTAATGTAAAGTTTTATTAAATATATTTTAAATTTTATATTATTAATTATTTATTTGAGAACTATAATATCAGAGCAAAACTCGAGTTACAATTCTAATTATGATAATTGAGAGTAGATCCTAATCCCTTTTGACGGACTATGCCGAAAAGACAGTTCTATTTTGTTTTGTTTATTGCACTTCATTTATTGAAAGAACTGGACGAATGAATCATCTAATTATATTCTAAAAAAGTTTTCTCTGTTAAAAGTATATTCAGCATTCTAATTGTTGAGCAAAATTAGTATGAGCCTAAGATCACCAAGGACTTTGATGAGCTTAACTAAAAAAAATTAATTCAATATCTCAAAAGTTTGACTTTTATTACTCAATAATTTCTTATATCAAAACTTTGTAGGATACATAGAATTTAGTTTAAGAATTTATAAGTGTTTGTTTCAGATTTTTGTTTTATGATGATCTAAAGTAATAATAAAACGATGATTGAATATGAAAATTGATCATTTATTTTAAAAATATGAAATAAACACTCTAAATTCTAAGAAAAAATTATATCCCATGAAATTTGATATGAAAATTTGATTGAGCAATATAAATTAAAATTTAAAGATATTAAAGTATATTCTTTTACTTAAGCTCTCCAAAGTACTCGTTTGATGAACTTAAATTCATACTAGTTTTGCTCTTAGTTTATGCTCTCAATTCACTCTTCTAAACGAGTTTTCAATATTCATTGAGTATGAATTCTAATCAAGAAATAGATGGGAAACAAGTATTGTATTAATCATTTTTTTTCGCTTTAAAAACTCTTAAAAACATGTCACTGGAGATCATTTTCTGGAGTAAACAAAAAATTAAAACGATACTTAATTCTTTTGTTTTAAGGAGAATTAATTATAAACGATTACTGAAATGGAAACATCAAAGCGTCATTTAGGATCGACTGTTATCTGAAAGGCATCTGACCAGTTCCTTACAAAATATTATACTGAGCGTATATGCGTGTATGGTATGACGTGGAGTTAATTATTCCAATCATATGAAAATAAAATCTATTGCTAAATGAATCCCAAAATTATTCCAAACATATGAAAAATTTAATACGGATATATATATATATATATAAGATATTTTTTCTGCTTCGGCAGAAATTGATTTCGATTTCATTTTTATATCAACAGAAACAAAGATATGCCGAGAAAAAAGAAGCTAACGTATAAGATAATGTTTTTGTATGATAAGTCTCCAATGAAAATGTAAAATGAAATTGAACATTTTTTATTAATATCTAAAAGAATTATATAAACAACACATAAAATGAATTAAGTTATGGTTCTTTGCAAAGCGTAGGGGTTGTATGTTTGTGCAAAATCACCAACTTTAAGTCAGAAATGATTGATATAAATTATTTAATTTAATCTTGATATTAAAATATATTAGTGAATCAAATTTTATACATTTTAATATTTTTTTTACTATTTTATGGATTTGTTTACTATTTTTGGATAAATCAAAATTCTTAAATCAAATCATTTTTTCATCTGAAGAAATAAAAAAAATTAAAAAAATAATTTTAGTTTACTAACACATTTGATATGAAGATTAAATTGAATGGTTCAAATTGGTCATTTCTGACTTAAAATTGATGATTTGAGCGCAAAACACGCAAACCCTTGAGGGCTTACGGTGCTTCACGAAGCAAAAAAAAGTCTTTGCTTCAATTTCAAATCTCATATATCAGAAGGTTAAAAGTTTAATATAATTAGTCCATAATAATTTAGATATTAAAAATTTATTGAATATAAAATTTTACTATTTTTGAAGTTTTGTAACTATATATTTTGGATTATTTGAAGATAAAAATTTTGCAGGTGCATCTATCATTATTTTACTATTTTTTGAGGTATTTATAAAAATCTAAAAAAATAGTTAAAAAGTTTCAAATGTAGTCAAATTTGGTATTTCATAAGATTTGAATATGTAGTTTATGTTGAGTGAATTAGATTAACAATTTGAACTTTTCTCTTATGAGATTTTTTAGGCCGAAATAAAATATTTTTTTGCTTTGCAAAACATCGTAAGATCTCTCTATATATAGAGAGAGAGAGAGAACACAAAATTCTCTGTGTTTCATGCTCGTATCTCCAATTTGAAAGTCCAAATTATCGATTCAAACCATTGAACATGATCTTCATATTGAAATGTCATTGGATATCATATTTTATATATTTTTTATGGGTACAAAGTTTGCTGATTTAATGATTTATGCACTATCCAATAGTAGTGGTTTTATAACCATATAAAAAATAGCAAAAAAAAAATAAAAAAATATAAAATTTGGTCTCCAAAAATATTTACAATATGAAGATAATGTTCAACGGTTTGAATCGATAATTTGGACTTTCAAATTGGAGATACGAGCGTGAAACACAGAGAATTTTGTGTTTTCTCTCTCTATATATAGAGAGATCTTACGGTGCTTCGCAAAGCAAAAATGTATTTTATTTCGGCCTAAAAAAATCTCATAAGATAAAAATTCAAATTGCTAATCTAATTCACTCAACATAAACTACATATTCAAATCTTATGGAATACCAAATTTGACTACATTTGAAACTTTTTAACTATTTTTTTATTTTTAAAAATGCCTCAAAAAATAGTAAAATAATGATAGATGCACTTACAAATTTTTTATCTTCCAATAATCCAAAAAATATATTACAAAGCTTCAAAAATAGTAAAATTTTATATTCAATAAGTTTTTAATATCTAGATTATTATGGACTAATTATATTGATATTTTAATCTTTTGGTATATGAGATTTGAAATTGAAGCAAAGACCTTTTTTTGCTTCGTGAAGCACCGTAAGCCCTCAGGGGTTTGCGTGTTTTGCGCTCAAATCATCAATTTTAAGTCAGAAATGACCAATTTGAACCATTCAATTTAATCTTCATATCAAATGTTTTAGTAAACTAAATTTTATTTTTAATTTTTTTTGTTATTTCTTCAGATGAAAAAAATGATTTGATTTAAGAATTTTAATTTATCCAAAAATAGTAAACAAATCTAAAAAATAGTAAAAAAATATTAAAAAGTATAAAATTTGATTCACTAATATATTTTAATATTAAGATTAAATTAAATAATTTATATCGATCATTTCTGACTTAAAGTTGATGATTTTGCACAAGCATACAACCCCTACGCTTTGCAAAGAACCATAACTTAATTCATTCTATGTGTTTGTTTGTATAATTCTTTTAGATATTAATAATATATATATATATATAGAGAGAGAGAGAGAGAAGGAGAGAAAGTGAGGCTATGGTGCTTCGCGAAACATAAAATATCCCGTGTTTTGTGTCCGTAACTCAAATTTCAAAGTCCAAACGGTTGAACATGATCTTCATATTGAAATATATTTGGAAATCAAATTTTATATTTTTTTTGAAATTTTTTGTTCCTTTTTAAATGGGTGTAAATTCATTAGTATTGAATGGTATAAAAATTATTAGATCAACAAATTTTATAGCCATCTAAAAAATATAATTTGATCTTAAGAGATATTTTAATACGAGAATACAGTGGAGGAGCTAAGAATATATCTCAATGGTGTCATTTAATATAATTAAATTATTTTTTATTCTTTATTGGTCTAAAATATGAGTATTGTCAATAATGTTAATATGAATGAAATATTTGTGGGTTCAAATTGGTAGAAAGATAATAAATAATAAATATAAACTATTATTATTAAGTTTAAAATCAAAGATAATTTAAAATTCAGTGGTGTAAGTTACACCCATAATCTTCTACATGCCTCCACCATTGATGAAGATCATGTTGAACGATTTGGATCGGCAGTTTGAACTTTTAAATTTGAGATATGAATATGAAGCACGTGAGGTTTTGTGCTTCGCGAAACACCATAGCCTCACATTATATCTATAAAAGGCTGTGAGTGATATTAAGCTATGAAGAGCCCTGCTTATCAGCAGATAAATGAGATATATCTCTCTCATACTACCATGTCTGGCTGTGGTCTTCATGTATATGCATAATTGCTTAAATTATATGTTTCATAAATAATAATGAATTATTCTATTTTAAATGCATTAGATGAATTTCAATTATATTATAACCTATTAGAGAGAAGTTATATCGGTAAATAACTGATTACTGAGTTTTATTGCTGATATTATTTTATTTTTTCTATCTTTTTTATTTTCTTTTTTGTTGACAACATAGGTTGCTAACCATCGGATGAATGTAGAAGATATCATGCATGTAGTTCTCAGTCTGACACATTACAAAAGTGATCTTCATAATAAAATTGTTTACCCTTGAAATATTTCAAGAGGAGAGTGAGAAGATTTAAGTAAATAATATTAAAGAGATGATCATAAATCATATAAACATAAGAAGGAGGCAGAGAAGGAGAGAGAAAAAGGCCACCAGTCGGAAGAGATCGTTGTCAAGCTCCAGAGTCAATCCATTAATCCCATAAGGGAAGTCAAGCAAGGGCTACATGATATAAATATCCTGTTATCACCCCTTCATTTGAGTGGATGACTCTCAAGAGACCTAGAAGAGAGAGAGGTCTCTTGAACTGTCATCCTTATGATTATTTTGCTTGATAAGTGGGTCCCACACCTATTGTCAGAGATAAAGGAAGAAATTAAAGAGAAATGCTCAGAAATTCAAGTGAAATGCCTAAGATAAACCCTAATTGCAGAAATAGAGAGATTCTCAAGCAATAACGAGGATGTTGTATTCAAAACCAATATTTTGATACAGCCGGATAAATAAAATGTAATGTGATTTGTCTTCTTGTACAAAAACTTGAAGGTCAATTTCACAGAGTTCATCAGATGCCCATGTGAGCTGCATTTGATTGAACTGATATCTGTTGTAATTGTTGACTCATGATCAACTTTTGATCAGATAGAGTTGGACTTAGCAATAACATCACAAATAGATGTTTGACTAAGGACAACACAAAATAATATTATTGGCACAAGCACCAAGCTCCAACATTCATATTTGAGATTTTATGTAATTAGAATAGGGTTTATCTTAAGAGAATTTTTAATTCAAAGAGACAAGGACAAAATGGAAATAAAAAATTATAGTGATTATCAAGAATTTAGGGATTTTTGGTGAAATTTTTATAATTTTTGGACAAGTAGAGCTATTAGAATAAAATCAGACAAGGAAAAATAGATTAATCAATGACTGAGATCCAATCAAGGACTTGTCTTGGTGCAACTTAGGGATATAAGCAGGTATGGGTGAAAATTGGACATCTCAAGTAGACACATGCAGAATCAGAGAAGAGAGAGAGAGAGGCACATCATTGGGCCACCTCAGCATGTCAGTGCCACGTGACAGTATCTAATTGATCCACCTCACTCATGTGGGTCTCATACACCTGATAGGTGGGTCTTACTTGTGCCACATGGCTGCACCTCATTGGGCCACGTTAGCAACTGTTAACAAACTATTAAGCTTAAGGGGATGTTGATTAAGCTAATAGACCTATCACAGCATGCCACCTCAGCCAAATTAGCATTAAACAGTATACTAAGCAGTTGATGACTGGACTTGTGAGCCCAGACTCATAGATCTTACATGTGGGGCCCACATATTAGCAATTCAATAGAGAATTCATTCATTAATTCATGCACCAAACCTATACAGAACTAAGCAGAAGTTTAAATCATAAGGAAAAGAAGGTATAAACCTGGCTCATGTGCATTTGCGCCTTTGACAGTGGGCCCCACTTTGCTGTAGACCTTGTGCGCCAAGCTTAGCCTCTTAGGAGTTTTCTCCTTCTCCCCTCCCTATCTTTCTTCTTCTTCTCGACGAGGCAGAAGGCGCCATTAACGCTGATTAAGCTCTCTACAGTTTGAAACTTCAATTCATTCTAGCTAAAACTAGCCTACACATAGGAGAAGAGGTGTAAATATTTGAAATTGAGAAATCATGAGTGAATAAGGCAGTATAAGAAAGTGATTACCTCGAGTAGCTAATGAGGGGTTCTAATCCTTGTGCTCAAACTCAAAATTGATGATGCAGGCAGTCTCTAATCACCTAGGCCATCCTGTATGTGAATGAAAGAGCAGCAATTGTGAGTTGAATTGAGGCAATTGAATCAAGATGATGAAATTGGGCAAATGAAGGAAAGCTTAGACTTTACACTATAAACTCGAATTGACAATGCTCACACCTTCTACACACTCATACGATGGTGCTGAGGTGATTAGAGATGATAACTGAATGAAGGAGATATGGTTTTGATCAAAACTTGAACTCGGGTGAGTGAATTAGAGTTTGAGAGGTGAGCTACAATGACAGAGAGGAATGAGGCAGCCTTGGTGTATTGAGATGAGTATATATAGCATGTTAAGAGGTCTAGAAGGTTCCACCAGTGAGTAAGAAGCAAAGAAAGGGTCAAACTTGGTCAACAGTCAAGGTTTGAGCCTTGGATTCGCTTAAATGGGGCTCACACTATAACAAAATGAATAACAGAAAGTATAGACCATGTTCATAAGCCAGAGCAGTTCAATTAATGGTGTATGACTGGTGTACGGCTTAGTTCTTGTGTGCACCCTTAATTGCCTATATAAACCGCCCAATTAGTGCAATTAACAACACAAAAGGGAAAGAGAAAAGAAACACATAGACAACACTTAGAGATTGAATATAGAGCTCAGAAAGATAAAGATAGCAATTGAGAAGCAAGAAACATGAAGATAAGTTGGTATAATTGATTGATCTCAGTGTTTCACTTGAGAACTCGATTCATTCATATCAATTACTTGATTAGAGGTGAGTTCTAAGCTCTGTATTATGTCAATTGAGATTTTTGAAGTTTAATTCTTGAAAATCAGAGCTTGATAGTGTAATTATAATTGAATTTGCGAGTAATAGTATAATATTGTGCCATTTTGGATTTTCTTGATTTTTCATCGATTTTCTTTTTGATTTTCTTCTTTCTTTCATAAGCTATAAACTCAGAGAGATGAATCTTTTAGTTTCTTTGTTGAATTTCGCTTTAGAATTGATAATTGATATTGCTATATCGATTGATCTCAGTGCTCTACTTGAGAACTCGATAACAGTTGGATTTTCATCGATTTTCAGTTTTATAATTGAAATTGCGTCTATTC
The DNA here is from genome assembly GCA_964058805.1 of Schoenoplectus triqueter. NCBI lineage: Eukaryota > Viridiplantae > Streptophyta > Magnoliopsida > Poales > Cyperaceae > Schoenoplectus > Schoenoplectus triqueter. The sequence goes on along the minus strand of CAXKVV010001073.1, from coordinate 6,378 downwards.
TTGCTTGTATTTCATACATTAGAGTCTATAGCATCAATCAAATTCGATTGATCTCAGCTGAGAGCTTGAGAACTCGACGAAATTAGAGTTTTAACGTTGTTATCGCATTGTGCTGATAAGATTGAGTTCCAGATCGAGATTAAAGGAGAATTGCATGCATATGCGAGTGCATTGTGATTGGAATTGTTGTTATGAAGCTTGATAAATAAGTGAGTAGTACTGAGAGTGAGTGAACAACAACAATTTAGAACGAATTGCAATCGGTATCAGTCGGTATTGAACGACACTGATCAATATCGCATATTAACAAGAAATTAGTGAGTAAAACTAGTTTGCATCGTGACAATTCACCTAAGCAGATGATGCATTATAAGCCTTGAATCGTTGAAAATTCCATCGAAATCAATCAAAATTGCAAGGATTGCCTTTCGGTACCGATTGGTACCAACCTGTCTCAAGTGGCACTAGCGTGCAGCCCTAACCATTACTCTGATTGCCAATCAGCCACCGTAGATAGACTCCTCGTAGCAAGGCGACGTTGACGCACTTGACCGATCAAGAATCCACCGTCTAGATCATCAGTGACACCGCCAACACAGATCTTGACGAGGCGATCAGCAGGGGAGTCAAAAAATTGAAGGTGCACGATCTTTGATGCACAAGCATGAGTCTTGACGCATCGTGGTGAATCTTAAAGGAAATCTGACACATCCAGTGAATTATAGATTAAAAGGAAATAGAAAATGTATCTGGGTTATTCATCACGTAATGAGTTAATCTCAGAGTAAATCCAACGACCCACATTAATAACAAAAAATAAAACAGAGGAGGCCGGCCCAGGTACACAGTGTCAAAATCTCAAAATTCAAGTTAAAAATGACTGATTTGAATCGTTCAATTTATTCTCTATATAAAATTCTTGTAGAAAATCAAATTTTATATTTTTTTTCAAATTTTTTGCTATTTTTTTTGGCCAAGAGAAAGTTGTAGATTTGAGGATTTTGGATCTTCCAATAGTGACGATTTTTCCTACTAAGAAATATCAAATAATGAATGCCGATTACATAATGAATGCCGATTCATAAGCGCCATCTTGTAATATATGTTTTTCAATTTTTCATAACCTAGGATTATGTACAGTTTTCTATCTTTTCATCAATAAAGAAAATAGGTATTGGCGTTGACCATACCCTTCAAAGAAAAAATATTAGCATTTGGAGGTCAAAAGACCATCTCTATTTGTTATCAACGTTTCTTTCTATTACTTTACCGCCAGTTTTTTTACATATAATATTTAGAATAATTATATTATTAATAATAAGAGTGATTAAATTAAATTTTTAAAAATACGAATGACAGCGCGCCACTGTCAATGGCGCGTTGCAAAGACGTCACTGGCAGTGGCGTCTTATTTTTTTTACTTTTCAGTATTTTAAAAAAAAAATCTGAAAGACGCCAGTGGGAGTGACGTTTTCCCACTGGCGTCAAACAAAAGTAGTTTGGGCCAGAACGGGCCAGACTTAAAAAAACTGAAAGGTGCAAACGTGTCACTCTCAGTGGCGCGCTGCCATTCATATTTTTAAAATTTTTATTTCATCACTCTTATTATTAATAATATAATTATTATAAATATTATATATAAAAAACTGCTTTACCGCTGGTGCTCGATAAAACATTCACTTGGACCACGATATAAAGGGGAGAAAAGAGAAAAGAAGGTGGTACAATTAATATTATAAGTTCCATTAATTGTTCTTGTCTGATCAAATTAGAATAAAAAAATGGTAGAAATTGAGAAAGGGACTGGAGAGCAAATCGAACGGATTGCTTACACTGTAAGGTTTCTTTTCTTTAAGTTTGAATTACTAATTAGTAGATGATTAGCTTGACATAATGATGTTAGCCTACTTGTATTAGAACCTTCGAATGTACTAATTAATTGGTATTTGGAGGGTTAAAAAAGAGGATGAGAATATGCTATTTGCATAAGTGCGGAATTCTTTGTTTGTCTTTTATAAATGAGCAATTGGAGAGCGCCACCGTGATCCTACTCTATTTTCCTTTTCCATTTCTTTATCCTTTTTTTTGTGTAGTGTAGTAGGAATCCTCAAGACAATGCATGTCGGTCATCTCGTTAATAAAATTGGGCTAATAGAAAGAAGGATGGATTCATTTTTTTCATATACAATAGTTAAGTTAAACAATTTTGATATTAATTTTTTTCAGTGTTTGTGTTCTAAATTCCTGTCAATTTTAGGTGTCAACGGATCTCCTTTTTTTAAAAAAAAACTAAGATATGTTTGGATGTGCCACGTTAGTGTTATTTTTAGAATAGCAACAGTGATCTCCAATAGTAACATCAACCAAACACAAAATAAAAATTTAGAATTAGCTCCGAACAGTGCTAATTTACTAAACAAACCATTCGATGATTTAGCAAATTAGCATCCTGTGAGAATAATAAATATAATAAAAGTTTCTTTTGCCTCAATTTTGTATTCATTTCTTCAATAATATTAAACAAAATAGTAATAAATAATAATAAATAAAATAAAATTCATTAGTAATAAATAAAATAATAATTAATAATAAGCATTAATATTGAATAAAATAATAATTACTAATAATAAATAACAATAATCAACATAAAAATCATAAAAATTTAAATAAACAATAATTACCAATATACAGAGCAATATTAAATAAGCATTAACATTAAACAAAGTGATTATAAATAAATAATATTAAATAATAACAAGCATTAATATTGAATAAACAAAATAGTAATAAATAAAATAATAAGCGTTAATATTGAAAAATAATAATCATCATTGGAGTTTGAATAAAATAATAGTTAAAAATAGTGCAGAGTAATATTAAATAAAATGACAATAAATAACATTAAATAATAATCATTTGTAATAAAAATAATAATTATTAATGATAAATAAAATAATAACCATTAGTATTGAATAAAATAATAATTAATAACAGTAAAAATTAATATTAAATAAAATAATAATAATAAATAATAATCTTATTAACACTAAATAATTAAATTAATACAAAAATATTTTTAATATTATATAAATTGATAATTCATAATAATTATTAATTAATAAATATCATTAAGTAATAATAAAATTAATAATCGTTAGTATCAAACAAAAAATAATAACTCACTATTTAATTTATTAGGAACCTAAGTTTTCTTGCTTTAATTAAGAGGGCGCAGAGACCAGTCGAAAGGAAGCATAAATGCATAATCCACTCGGCTCACTCTAAAGGAAGCATAAATGCATAATCCACTCGGCTCACTCTGAAGAGTTAGCCAGCCGTCATCAGAGTGTACGGAATAGGCTGGACCAACAATAGGGCACTCTAGGTCAGACTTCCACCACCTATTCTCTCCATCACTATTCTTAAGTTATCATTCAAACAACATTTTATTTTTCAAATCCATCTCCACTCTGTTGGAGCCACCACCTTAGCTATGCTGGTTGACAACAATCTAATTAACAAATAAGCAATTGGCGTCACGGGACGAGCTAAAATTTTAGCTTAGGGGGTGGAGACTGAATAGTCCAGACAATCACTAGAGAGAGAAAAATTGAAAGGAGATGGGCACATAATTTTCTGAATTATAATAAAATTATATATATATATATTTTGGAATTATTATAATTACTGTTTGCTCTCTTATGGTCTTTCCCCATTTTTAAAATAGTGTTAATGTGTTACTAATATGTGATGTACAATTAAGATCAACATTGACTTAATTTCATTTAAGAATAGTGATATGGTGTCCTGTTGTGCCTCCTTACTTCACTTACTTTTACTTACGCAGGGGTCTCATAACTTTTAAAATGATTCATTTGTCATAAGTGATTACAGTTAGTGGGATATTTTATATTTTCCTTCATTTTATAAGATAGTGACAGTCGGAATCCTTCATGTCCGTTTTATGTCCCAGACATTTGCTTAAATTCTACTTGTACCAAAAATGGTATAAACACAATCCTAAGGATAGAACGTTGGCCAGATTGTGTCCTTGATATTGCTTAATTTTTTTTTTTTTTTGAAGATAGCAGGCTGGACGCCGACTATTGTTTTCATTGAATTAAGAAAAAAAATGTACATAAACATAGAATTAGAGGACACAAAAGGAGGGACACTACACATAGAATTAGAGAAATAGCTGAATAGTACAAGTCTCAATTTAAATACATGACATAACTGTTAACAACAATTGTATATTTATTAAATGAAATACTATATTTGCGAAAAAAAACAGATATAATTTTTAAACACAACATATTTTTTTATTAACAATAAAAATTGCTGCCTAAAATTTTGAACCCATATGCAATATAAAAGTTGAAGGATTCACATAGTTATTAACGACACTATATATTTATTAAAAGGAAAACTCATATTTGTTAAAGAGGACACATAATTATAAAATGCAAAAATTGAACAATCTTTTAACAATAAAAATTATATTTATTTTTTAAATAATATAAGTTCAATTTAGCATACATGATATTTTTTTATATTTAACAATTATGTGTTCCGTTTAATAAATATATAATTGTTATTAATAATTATGTCAGTTTTAACTTTTACGCTGTACATGGGTTTAAAATTTTAGATAGTTTTAACTTTTATGCTCCACGTAGATTAATTTTTTTTATATAGTTTTTAGAGTTGACGAAAAATTATGTGTTCCATTTAATAATTATATATTTTTTTAACAAACATAATGTTCTATTTAATAATTAAATATATATCTGTAGGTATGTAAAATATTCAAATTTATATCCCACATAAATGTGTTGTAACGTAATATGCGGTAAACTCGATAATGTGGAGTCAGTTGTATTGCCATCTTAAGTGTGTTTGATACTGTGTTTGTGGTTCTTCACTAATTAAGATTCTTGCCTAATGCTTCCTCATATATCTTGTCGCCTACGCCGATTATTTATATCTTTGCTTAAAATCAAATTGTACCAAAAATGATACGAACACAATCCTAAGGGTAGATCGTTGTCTGGCCATGCTTTTTACCTTTATTCTAAATTAAACCTGGTCAATGACAAATCATGCGCCTAGAATGATTATGTCATGGTTCGCATTGAGGCATGGCGGATGTATCGGGTATATGGCAGGTCTAAATTAAACTGCTTGTTTACTTTTTCAGATCTACCCTTGCTTAAGTTATTATTTTTTCTTCTTTCTTTTTATCGGCTCGATGACTTTTCATTTTGCTCCCTGCTCATCTTTCTTTTCCGTTTTCTCTCTTTTTGATCTACTTAAATCGAAATAAATTATCAAAAGAACATATGTTAGGGGGGGGGGGGGGGGGGGTTATTGACAAAACTAAAGATCGAACTTCGATGTTTCGGTCAGAACTCATACGATAATGTTATCGGGCAAAAGTACTTCATACATAGAAAACGTGTTTGTACAAAATTTATCATATTTCTTGGAATGTACGTACCTAACATGTTGAAATTAAGCACTATTAATTTTATTTTGACACATGCATTTCAGACGAAGTGCAATTTTTTTGTTCCTTTTTATCTCATTTCCCGTTCATCTCTCCCCTGTACATATATATATATATATGTATATAGAATGACATTTGTATTCAGACCAATATGCAAACGCCTAAGAAAATACTTTATCATCTCTAAAAAAATTATTTATGGTGCTCAGAAATTCTTTATCTAAGAAAATACTTTATCAGCTCATGTTCAGCTAATGAGCTGAACATGAACTTAACTCGGCTCGACTTAGCTCCAATCTGCTCGGCTTGTTTATAACCCTACATGCGAAATTGGATGTTGCCGGTGATCGATCATCCAAAAGTCGGGAGGATAGTATTTTCAACAATGTCAGTACAATGCGATATATTGCTTTATTCTCTGCAAGGATGATGTTGTTCCATGCGAAAGCAGAACAGGCATGGTTCCAACAATTATTGCTTTTGCAGGGCCTAAAAATCTAGTTATGGTCGGTTCCTTTATTTGTTTGAAGATTCTTTATGCGAAGAGCTTTTGAAGCAACGGAGAAAGAAATATCGATGTATCATGTTCATGTATGTCTTCCGATTTGACTGACGAGAGTTAATGGTTTCCAATTGTTTAATTTACAATCAACTGTGCATGGTGCATCATGCTCATGCATGTCATGACTCATGACGAAATAGTAGGTTTTGAAGTTGACTTTTTATCAGCGATCGAATCAGAATTTAAACTTCAAGACGCTGATAGACAATGATTATAGAGGGCGCTCAATCCGTAAATACTATAAATACAACTAATCTTTTATACATCTCTAATGATTTGTGTAAATTATGAGGGTATTAAGCCTCCG
>CAXKVV010001072.1:0-42385 GCA_964058805.1 Schoenoplectus triqueter | reverse complement strand
GCGCTTTTAAGCTTCCACATTGCAGGTTCAGAGTTATAGCTCCCAGGGCCTTTTGGGAGTTTTGATTAAAGCCATGAATAATCACCTTTTCATCAGATAGATTCTTCACGTCTAAGGTGATGGTCTTTAGAGTTTTGAGCGGCATGATATTGATCGAAGACCCTGCGTCGACCAAGATGCGGCCAATCTTTTGCCCTCCGCAGTTTCCGGTGATGTATAGCGGGCGATTATGGTCGACGGTGCCTATTAGGAGGTCATCGTCTGTGAAATTTATACAGGCGGCCCGTTTGGCGGTGAATAGGGCTTCTTGCATATTTTGCTCGACAAAGTATGACTTGTACTTCTCGGGATCTTGCAAGGCCTGGATTAGTACCTCCCTTAGGTCTTGTGACATCATCAACGCATCAAATATGCTTAATAGCGCTGGGATCTTACGCAGATGTGCCAACACGTTGTATTCTTCACCCGTCGACCGGGTCCTTTCTGGGTTCTTGCTTGGATTCTCGACCTCTTTACCTTTATTCTGGACCTTATCTTTTCCTTTATCGGAATCCTTGGGAGCCTGTCTCTCGGGTATATAAGTCCCGGACCGGAGCACGGCTTTGCATTCTTCGTTCTTAGTCCCAGAGGTGCTTGCCTCCCCTTCGTCATTCGGGAAGAACATCTCCTCTAATGTTGGCATATCTTCGTCGTGAGAAGAATATACCATATTGCACGAAGCACCCCAGATTTCTTCGCTTTCTTCTTTATTTATTTCTTCATCCCCATTTTCTTCCTTTTGACCTAGGGTTAGCTTCTCCCAGTCTTCTTTGGAGATGAAATGTTGAAGGGTGATCGCCTCGGGACTGCCCTGCTCATATTCTTCAATCTTATTCTTTCTGGACTTGTTGTTTCTATGCTTCTTTTTCTTCTTAAGAACCTGGTCTTGGCTCTGGTCCACCTTATAATATACCCTGGGTTTTGGTGGGATCACTGGCGTGATGTCGTCTTTCCATCTCATGCCAGGTTCTTTCTTAAGAGCTTTAAGCATTTTAATTGATTTCTTCGATAGGTGCGTAGTCCATTGTTCTTCTTGTTCTTCGCTTGATTGGCCCGGGACTTTCTCTTCCTCATGAGAGATCGTATTGGCCTGTTCATGGGCTGATGGGCTTTGCAAGAACCCTTTAGGTAAAGTAATTTCACCATTTTTATACGCCTTCTCGACCCAATCTTTGAAGACCCAGCAATCTTCAATTGAGTGCCCTATTATTCTGTGGTATGGGCAAAAGTTGGGTTCGTCCGATTTATCGGCATCTTCCGGGCGTTTACTGGCTGGCAGGGTTAGGCCGTTCTTCAGTGCCCCTCTGAAGATTTGGGCAACTTTATCTTTTCTGAAGGAGTACGGTTTAGATTTCTTTTGTTTGAGAGATTCGAAACTCCGTGAACTCCCTCCTGGGTTGGGCCTGGGTCCCTTATTATAATTGTTGCCATTTGTGCCACTGCTGCTGCCTTGGGTGTCTGCGTTGGCAACCATCTTATCTTTCAACGAGGTGAATGCCACTTTGGTTTCAGCTCGGGCCCCTCGTTGCGGCCTATTATTCATAAAGCTCGGCACGGTGTGCGGTGACATCCTTTCCATGTTGGATACCGATCTGAGCAAGTCTTTGAATGTGTTGACCTTTGTCACACCAAGAAGCATGCCCATCCACCCGTCAATGTTTTTCATGATTAGGTTGACGGCCTCATCTTCGGTTAATGTGCGGTCGCATTTGATGCTGAGGTTCCGCCATCTATTGATAAAATCTGTCATTGACTCCCCTTTCTTGGGTTTAGTGCTTGCCAGATCGGCTATATTTATTTTGTCAGACACCATGACAAATCGTGCCCTGAACGAGTCTGCCATCTCGTCCCAGGTCCTGATGCTGTTGTTTTCCAGTGAATAGTACCATTGGAAGGCGGTTCCCACTAGGCTTTGAGGGAATTGTCTTAACAACAGTGCATCATTGCCACCCGTGTTGCCGCACGAGGCTACAAAGTGGGCCAGGTGTTGTTCGGGGTTCAGGTCTTTATTGCCTTCCCCGGAGAAGGTCCTGAAGCGGGGGATCACATACCCTTTAGGATATTCTTCTAAATCGTATATGGCAGGGTATGGATGTCCACAGTTTTTGACGGGAGGGATAGCGTATCCACCTCCAGCTATTTGCATTTGCTGGGTAATCATGGCTTGAATCTCTTTCCGGGATATTCCCGTTGGTTCAGCCTCCACTTCTATCGTTCTGTGTGGATGGGGTTTAGAATCGACAGGTTGTTTCCCCTTATGATTGCTTTTGGTACTGTGGACTCCTTCTTGACGGGAGCTACCAGCTTTGAAATTGGCGTCTTGTGATTCTTGTAAGGATTTGACCGCCTTAATCAGTTCTTCGTTTTGCTTTAGCATGGTAGCGATTAGCTCCCGTTGCCTAATCAGCTCTTCATCCCGTGCCTCGATGTGGCCTTTCAGTATTTCTATTTCATCGATGGGCATCTCGGGACGTGTTTCAACGTCATCTTCGTTATCGAAGAGATCAGGGTTTTCGTTGTGGTCTTCCCCTTCCCTGCTATTGCCTTCGGGGTTGACTCTCTTGGGTGGTCTTCCTTTTCTACCATTATTTTTATTGGTATTGGTGACATGAGCTTGATTAGGCGGGGACTGGTCATCTTGGACCATATTCACCTCACCATCAGTATCTGGATCAGTATCGTAGCTTATACTGATGGTGTTGACTGAGAAGTGCTCTTCATAACGAGCGGTTCTTCTCTTCTTCTTTGTTTGGTCAGGGGCAGTTATTTTTAGACTATTGAGTGGTATTCTCGAGCCTAATCGGCTGAATACACTCTTCTGACCTAAGCGGCTGAACACGCTCTCGGGCGGAGCGTTGGACCTGCCGGCCTTGCTGGGCTGGGTTTGAGATTGGGGCTTTATTGGCTGGGAACCCTTCGGGACCCACACCTGCTGGGTGCTAGGTGTTGCCTTTGATGTAAACCTCCTTGGGTTTGGAGTGGAGGCAATAGCTTGCGGCTGAGCCATGCCTTGAGATTGATCGGGGCGGGAGACGTATTGTCTCGACCTAGCGTTTCTAACGCTCTTCCTTTGTTTGAGGGCCCTGTGAGCCTTGTAGATGGCTTCTGCAGGGGTTTGAGACTTATCCTGGCGGCGCTGAGGCCTTTGCGTTGGGCGAGGTGTGGGCTTAGGCACCTCCCATGCCTGGCGGAGCTAGCCTGTGGCCGAGTTCTTGGCCACTATTCGGAGTGCCGTGAACTTGTTGGAGACTGGGATAGCTGGCCTAGCCACCAGCTGATTCTGGTATGCATCCAGGGCCCTCTTCCTGGATGCTTGAGAGTTGCGAGCCGTCTGGGCTGCTGTCTTTGGGGCTGTCCTCTTGGACGAGCGCCTTCTCCTCTTTGGGGAGGTGGTAGGAGGGGCCATGACGTTGTTTGAGATCCCCTTGGGAGTTAGGGTGATCGACTCTTCCTCCTCGTCCGGAATGGAGATCTGGACGGTCGCGGGAGTGATCGTGGCCACTGGAGCTGGGCCGTAGATAGTAAGCTCTTGCGGGATAGTCCCGAAGAACATAAAGAGCTTGCCCTCTGGGCTCTGTGCAGGCGTGACGGTGTAGGGAGCGAGGTTGAAGTTTCCGAAAAATGCCATTTCCTGCAAAAACAAAAACACTTGAAAATCATTAGTTATTTTAGCACATAGAAGACCACTTGTATCTCTTAAGTATTCTATTTGCCTCTCTCTTTCAGAGATAAGAGGAGAATCTAGGTCCCACTGGGCGTGCCAGATCCTGTGCGACCCTTTTTCGCGCGCCGCCGCACCGCCGCCGGGCGATGGGTTCGCGGAAGAAGGACACGGAGATCCCTCCTAGATATGCATCCAAAATCTTATGTTCCATGAGTTTATTTTGATAGTCCCACTGGGCGTGCCAGATCCTGTGCGACCCTTTTTCGCGCGCCGCCGCACCGCCGCCGGGCGATGGGTTCTGCGGAAGAAGGACACGGAGATCCCTCCCGAGCGTGCATCTGATGGGTGTCGGCCGATTCTGCCGTTTAGAGATATTTGGATGTACATTCAGGGGGTTTTTTAGTGATTGTGAGTTCTTGTAGATTCCGGTGGGCGCAAGCCCCCACCGTTAATTACCCTGGGCTACGAACCTCGAGGCACCTCTGGATCTTTGAAAGAGAGAAGCAAATAGTATAGTTAAAAGATGGTCAAATGGTCGTCTAAGTTTATAAAAAAGGATCTACGGAAGATGAACCTACAAACAGATCGGTTCAATCTATGGAAGACAAACCTACAAACAGATCGGTTTTGTCCTATGGGGACGAACCTACAAACAGATCGGTTCAGTCCATGCCACCTCGAGATGTAACCTTACCAACAGACCAGGTTAATCTCTTCATAGGGGGCCTGAGGTGAGTCTACATACAGACCGACTCGACCTCCGTTGATCTAGAAGATAAACCTACAAACAGACCGGTTCAATCTTAACTAGTCAACAACCAATCACACAAAATACAACTCGAAGCACTGAGCCGGTTGATCTTGAGGTTGGTGAATCAGGAGAAGGGTGGATATGGCCCACGTATTTCTTCTCACCGATCTTCTAGATCATGAATTCGTAGCACTAAGCCGATTCATAAACCTAGGAAACACAATTGCACACAATATTAAACCTGAAGCGCTGGGCCAGTTCAACATTGAGGCATGTGTTAGTGAAGGAACCTACCTACAGAACGGTTCACATTCACTGTTTTGTGGATGAATCTACCAACAGACCGATTCAATCTCACAGTCTCGGGAAATGAGCCAGGAGACAAACTCATCGACGGACGAGTTCAGTCTTGCCAGCTCAAATGGTCATGAATTACTTGTTCATGACACCGAGTCATTAAGATGTCGCTTCTCTCGGACATCGTAATGTTCTTCTTCTTCAAAGTTGACATATTTCTCCATGCTGATGTCGTAGCTTTGGTCATTCTTCAGCGAGCGTCGAGATGTTCTTGTCTCAACTAATCATTCTATGTGTTGCATTACTTGTGCAAAATTACTATATTGCCCTACACCCCTTGTGTGAGCGTGTTCAATCATGAGTTACTTGCTCATGGCAGCTAGTCATTAAGATGTCACCTATCTAGGACATCGTAATGTTCTTCTTCTTCAGAGTTGACATATATCTCCATGTTAGTGTCGTAGTTCTGGTTATTCTTCATCAAGCGTCAAGATGTTCTTGTCTCGACATGTTCCTTCATGTTGCTATCAAAGCCTTATTCATCTCACGTCAAAATGTTCCTGTCTCGACGTATCTTATTATTCTTCATCAAGTGTCAAGATGTTCTTGTCTCGACATATCTCTTCATATTGCTATTAAAGCCTTAATCTTCTCACGTCAAGATGTTCCTGTCTCAGCGCATCTTTTCATGTTGTCATTGCAACCTTAGTTATCTTCCGTCAAGGTGCTATCGTCTTGACTAATCATTCTAAATGTCATATCATATGTGCAGATATTCTTACGTGGCTCTACACTCCTTATGTGAGCATATTTATTCATTTCTAAAATGCACAAAGTCTATTATATAATATCTTTCATTATCATGCATTTATTTATTTATTATTATTATTATTATTATTATTATTATTATATTCTTATTACTATTATTATTTTTTTTATTATTATTATTTTTATTTCTTAAACTCTATTTATCTATGTAGAAAATAATAGAAAAAAAGGGTTAGCTATTAATTAGAGTTTCATTTATATTTTTGGGATTTTTATAATAGCTAAAGTAGTAAAATTTTATATATATTTTTTTATTATTTCTAAACTCTATTTATTTTGTAGAAAATCACTTACAAAAATAATAGAAAATAAAATGGCTATGATCTTTTTATTTGTATTTTTAAAATGTTTATAATAGCTAAAGTAATAGAATTTTATTATTATATTCTATTATATTGAAATACTATTCATTATGTAAGAATCATTTACAAAATTAAAAGATGGTTAGCTATACTATTTTACTATTATTATTTTTTTTTATTTTTTTTTTATATTTTTAATATTTATAATAGCTAAAAAGAAATCATTACTAATATTCTATCCTGTTTATTATACTATTCATTATATCTATTTTTATTATTTCTATTTATTATCTATAGAAAAGTATAAGATTTTTTATTACTAGTTGAAAATAGTCATAAGAGATGAAATTCATTATGTTTTTATTACAACTATTATTTTTATTACATTTTTATTCATCCAAAGTATTTTTATTGTATATATTTGTATAGAAATAACAAAAGAAATACAATTCATATTATAAAACTATATTATCATTCTTTATTATAAAAGAAAATGTATTCTTACTATTCATTACCATGGTAGTATATTTTTTTGTATATTTTGTGCTATTTATTTTTATTATTCTTTTTACAGAAAATATCAATATAATATCTATTATTATTATTTTTTTTTATTTATCAAAGAATATAGCTAATCTCATTTTTATTATAGCATATTACTATCATCATTACTATTTCATGGAAAATCACTTGAAAAATCAGTAAAATATATCTAGTTATTATTTATGATTTTTATTTGTATTTTTGGAATTTTTATAGTATTTAAAATGACAAGTCAAAGCTAGGTCAACTATATCAATATATGTAATGTATTTTGCTTTTAAATTGTTTTATCATGATTATATTTTTAAAACTGGAATATTATTGTATAGAAAAATAGTATGAAAAATAAGAAAATTTTAGAAACAAATTTGAGTCAATTTGGAGTTCAGGAACATTTTCAAATTATTTATTTACTATTTAATCTTAATATTCTGTTATTAACTTAATGGGCTTAAGAGAGTGGGCCAAGATTTAGTTTCTTTTAATTATTATTGCTGGGCCCGATTTAATTTTCTCTTTTATTTTCGTAACTGGGCCGAATTTTCATCTTACAGACAGGCCGAGACAAATTCCCGAGCTGGGCCAGATAGATGAATTAAACCAATTTGGTTAGTATTTTCCTCTGGGCCAACAACAAAGCCTTTCTTCTTTCTTTTCTTGCACCCGTTAGATATTCTCAAGATTCGTGCTAAGATAAACGAATGCTTGTGATGTATCATGTTTCTCATTCAAACTTTTCATTACTCTGATGTCGTTGGATTGCTCCAGATTTAGTGCAAACACGTTAAGATTGGTGATTTCATTTCAGCAACCGCGCCAAGTGATTTTCTTGTCTCTTTCTTCACCGTACTTCGAGATCCGCGCAAGAGGGATGTCGCCGGTGAACGAAGGTGCTGATGGAAGATCAGACGATGGGATTAGGGTCGTCTCGGCACCCTCAACCTCATGGTGACACTTGATTAAGAATTTATACGGTGGAAATACAGTACCGCCTGTACCATTTTTCACCTCGGTACCGATTTGATACCAGTCGCGTCTGTGCTAATGGATTGATGAATTGAGCTCGCATCAGCGCTGGATTCTTGACTTATAGTGTTCCTCTTACGCTTATCCCGGCCTAAAGGCTCGCCAGTTATTCCTGGGCCAGTGGCTCACGAGATGCGCTGAAAAATCCTTGAGACTAATCTCTACTTGATATTCAAGCGGTATGATCAATCTAGCAGCTATCTCGGCCTAAAGGCTCACCAGGCTTGCCTGGGCCAGTGGCTCGCGAGATGTGCTGAAGATTCTACTTCCTAGTATTCACTTGCTTCTCGGATAACATAATTCAAGAAAGGGATCAATGAAATCAGTAAAGATAAACTGAAAATTCAACAATTAGTCCAAATTCTTAATTCAAGATAGCAGTTCTTGATCGATTATTATAACAGAAATCAAGTTCAATCATATTAAGAAGAGAGCAAGCTTTGTTTTAATTCTCAAGGGAAGGTTTTTTTCATTTAAAATGGGATCGGTTTAAACCCAAAGCTTCACCAAATGCTTGTTTAGAACAGTAACTCACTAGACAAAATACTCAAAAATTGAATCGGCAAGAAAGAATAGGAAAGAAAAAAAAAGAATCTAAGTTTCGAATAAAAGAAAATGAATGCAGCTCCATTATTCTGCTAATTCTGATGTATAATAACAAACCTTTCTTGAAATGCAGCTATACATCTTCCAATTCACCAGAATTGATTTGTTTTTGATAGTATCAAGATACACCTAATCTTAAAAATAACCTCTCTTTTACTGGTAATTGCCACAATCCGTTTTTTTTGCTCTTTAGAAGTAGATGATCCCCCCCTTTGCTGATTTTGTTGTTATATATATAGGAGTTGATTAGAGGCCCAATTGTGCTTCTCTAAACACAATTTGTGTTTCTTTTAACCCATGGATTGCTGATGTGGCAACACACTATTGCATCTCAATAGGATCTGATGGCTAAGATGCACCCAAGGTGTGTTTGTTGCTGCCATAGGTTGAGTTTCGGATCGATGACATGGCAATGAGATCTCAATTCATCCTCCCTTGCTCTTTGTTCTTCAAACACCAAGCGAATTTTACTGCAAAATCGGTCCAAGTTCTTATGCACCAGTTCCACCATGAAATTCATATGGATAGGGATCAATTCATGCCAGTAACTGCCTCAACGGAATCGTGGGACCCACTTAAGCCTCCTTAAACTGCCAATTTATCCAATTATTCGCCAAATCATCCAATTGGATTTTAAACCCGAATCCCTTTCTCCTCTGATGCGAGTGATACACAGTGGATCAAACTGGAAAATAATTGCTCTAACGCGTTCTCCTATTCGAGAGCTTTCTATTGATATATCATTTGCAAATTTTCATAACCGATCAAGCCACTTTCCATTTCCAATTTAATTTTCTGTTGAAGAAATCGAGTCAGAAAGGGAGAAAGCGCGGCAAGGAAGAAGGGAAGAGGGCTCTGCCCTGTGGGACCCAGCAGCAGTGAGAGAAATGAGAGAAAGGGGTGGCGCGGCTCAGGTGGACTCGGCGCACGGATTTGGGCCCCACACGTCGGGTTTAATGAGACAGAGAGTCGGTGCACCTAGTCTGTCCAGATATCTCTTTTTCTTTTGAATTCTCCCAGCGCTTAAACCACATTCTTTTGTATAAAAGCTCCAGTTTGCACCCAGACAACTCTTCAGCTCCAAGTTGCACCCAGAGAGACTTGTGATCAAATCTCAGCCTTCAGATTAATCTCATTCCTTTCTCCAATTTATTTTAATAGATCCCTTTATCCAAAAATCATGAAATTTTTACCAAAAATCCCTAAATTCATGATGGTCATCCCTGTATTTTTATATTCCATTTTTACCCCTGTCTGCTTGTGCTAAAAATTCCATGATCAATAAAACCCTGTTTTATTCTTATAAAATCCCTATTTATCAGTTGTAGCTCAGTGTCTCTGCCAAATAAATTCTCCTTGCAGAAACCACCCTAACTAAATACCAATTAGACTTATATTGATATTCATTAGGGCTTGATTTGATCAAATGCTGACTACTTATCAGCAATTAATGCAAATCTAGACTTGATCAGGTGGTTGCTCCCAGCTTTGGCACCTGATCAGTCTTATGAAATTGACTTTCAATCCCTTAACATGAGGGTGATTTGATCAAAGAACTGACTACTTATCAGTAATTGACACAAATCAAAGCATGGTTAGGTGGTTGCTCGCAGCTTTGGCACCAGGTCAGCCTTGAAAGCAAAATCACATTTGGAATTTCTCATGACTAGTTGCATCAAAATGCTAGCTTGGCATTGACATCATTTCATGTAGCATAGGGATTATACTGCTTCAGCTCCTTTCTAGGGTTAGCTTCAAAGGCAGATTTCTAGGGTTCAATTCTGACTCCTTCAATAGGTCACTGAGGTGTGGGGTCCACCTGTCAGTGAAAATGGTCACATGGTGACTCATCAGATAGGCTATGTTGTTAGATTCATCTACAAGGGACTGCCAGGTGGGTCCCACTTGTCAGAGAAAATATAATCAAATGGCTGACCCATCAGGAGATTTTCTCTCTCCTAAATCTCCCGAGGGTCAGCCACCTCGAATGAGTAGGAGGTGGTGGGGTATTTATATCCTCGTCATTCACCCTATTATTTCATTGTGGGATTAATGCTTAACCTCTGTTCCGGGTTGGTTAGCTTTCTTAGCAAAATAGGCTAGGTCCATGTCACTGGAGCTGCTCATAAGGGACTGCCGTGTGGGTCCCACTTGTCAGAAAAGATATAATCACATGGTGACACCCAAGAGGTCTCCTCTTTCCCTCGATCTTCTTGGGTGTCACTCATGCTGAGTGGATAGAGAATAGCGGGGTATTTATACTCTTCACTTTACGCTCAGCATTCCATTGTGGGACTAATGGATTTGTTCCGGGGTTAGGCAGCGACCTTTCCTGATCAGTGGGCCACCTTTCCACCCCTCTCTCTCTTTCTTCCCCTTTCTTATGATTTATCATTAATTTATTTCATTTATTCATCTACTCATCCTTGAAATTTTTCAAGGGTAAACATTGTGAAAGAGAGAAAAAAGAAGAAGAAGAAGGTGGCTGCTAGAGATTTCAAATACACTATTTTCTCATTATTCATTTTCAGTTTTTTTGTTATATATATAACTATTTCCGTACTGAATCTTACATGAGCCATTACAACCATCAACATTACATATAACTCTAAACAAGACAAATACAACTCTAAACAGGATAACTATAACATTAAACATGATAAATATAACTCTAAACTGAACACAAATATAAAAATATTAGTTTGAACACTTCCCCTTAATGTTTTTATCAATCATGTCCAACAATTCTCTAAAATAAACAAACTTGTCACAAGGAAGTGCCTTAGTAAAGATATCCGTCAATTAGTCTACGATCTTCACATGTTTGATTTCAATTTCTTCATCTTCAACGGCTTTTTTAATGTAGTGATGTTTGAGATTTATATGTTTTGTTTGGCTATGGAATACCGAATTCCTCAACATTGCAATTGCAGACTTGTTATCACAAAAAAACTGTGACCATATCTTTCAATATTTTTTTCAACCAAACAACTTGCTTTGTCACTCTTTCTTGTTTCTTTGATGCCCATAAAAATACACCCGACCAAAGAGTAATTGTGTACCTGAATGTACTTTTCATGTCATCCATGCTTCCGGCCCAATCACTATCACAAAAACTAAACAACTCCACATCTTCCTTTTCATTCCTTTTCAAACATGAAGTCGAAATCTGTGATACCTTGAATGTACCTAAACACTCTTTTTGTAACTCTAAAATGTGTCTTGCTCGGTTGATACATAAACCGAGACAATAATCCCGAAGCATACATAATATCGGGTCTAGTAGTGATATGATATAATAAACTCCCAATTAAACTTCTATATTGTGCCACATTGGCATCACCACTATCATCCTCTTTTATCAACTTCTCATTCACCAATAATGATGTCATTATCGGATTATAATTCTTCATTTTGAATTTTAAAAGAATATTTTGGGCATACTTCTTTTGAGAAATAAATACACTATTTTCCCTTTGATCAATTTCAATACCAAAAAATAATGAAGCAAACCCAAATCATTCATTTTATATTTTTCCATCATGTCATTCTTAAACTCATGCATCATTTTCTCATTATTTTCCGTAAAAAATAAATCATCAATATAAAGAGAAATAATAAGTATATAATTTTTACCATGCTTGACATATAGTGTTGGCTCACTTGGATTCCTCTTGAATATTTTTTCGGTGAAGTATGCATCTATATTTTCATACCATGCATGGGGGGTGGTTGCTTTAACCCGTACAATAACTCCTCTTCACCTTCAATTTCAAAGCCTTGTGGTTGTTCTACATACATCTCTTCTTTTAATACTCCATTTAATAAAGCTGATTTGACATCAAGTTGATATAATTTTCAACCCTTGTGTGCCGCTAATGCAATTAACATCTTTATGGTCTCATGTCTTGCAACTGATGTAAATGTTTCTTGATAATCAATTCTGAATTATTGTGAATATCATTTTGCTACTAATCTAGCCTTATACTTTTGCACCGAACCATCAGATTCGTCTTTGTCTTGTATATCCACTTCAACCCGACCACATCCTTCTCTTTCAGTTTTTCAATCAACTCCCATGTCTCATTTTTCACAATCATGTTTATCTCATCTTCTATGGCATTTCTTCATACCTCCACTCCAATAGCTTGCTCAAAATATTCCGGCTCAACAAAACAAAAAATATAAGTTTTATAAATATCATTTAATTTTCTCAATCTTACCGGAGTTGAGCTTGAAAAAGATGAGCTTGACCGGATATTTATTGTTAAGGAATTCAGTTGCTCTTCTTCTTCATCATTTTCATAGCTACCACCACTTGACCCTTGTTGTGCATCATCTCTAATTTGAACCGACACACTTTCAACACTTTTGTTCTTCTAATCCCACTTGTCTTTCTCATTAAAAATCACATCTCAACTTTCAATCACCTTGTTCCTCTTCAAGCTAAAGAGTCTATAACCCTTTGACTTGGTACTATAACCTATAAATACACATTTCTCACCTTTGTCTTCAAGCTTGTGTTTATCTCTTTTGAAATATGTGCATAATAAATAAAATCAAACACTTTCAAGTGATTCACCAATGAGTTTCTACCATCGGACCATACCTAAATTGGTGTCTTATTCTCAACCATTTTTGTGAGACATCGGTTTAACAAGTAAACCACCGTGTATGTTGCCTCCGCCCAAAATGTCAAAGGCAACCCCTTTTCATTCATCATCATTCTTGTCATTTCAACAATTATTCTATTTTTTCTTTCGGCAATACCATTTTGTTCTGGTGTGTACCCAACTGTTAATTGCCTTTCAAGATCAACATCCTCATAAAATTTCTCAAACTCTTTGGAGTTGTATTCACCACCTCTATCACTTCTCAACTTCTTTATCAAACAATCACTTTGTCTTTCAACTATTTTCTGAAATTTTCTAAAAACTGAAAAGACTTCTGATTTTTTTCCCAAAAAATACACCCAACACATTCTAGAAAAATCATTTATGAAAGTAATAAAATATATTTTACCACCATACGAGTTTGTGCTCATAGGACCGCAAATATCAGTGTGAATAAGCTATAACGACGCCTTTGCTCTCCATGTCTTCTCCTTTGAAAATAATTTTCGATGTATTTTACCAAGAACATATGCTTTACATACATCTTTTTTATATTCTATTTCTAACAACCCATAAATCATACTTATTCTACTCATCAACTTTAAGCTTTTAAATTCACATGCCCAAGCTTCTTGTGCCACAACCAAAACATGTCTTCAACACCAACCTTCAAGGCAACACTCCGGTTTCAAGGTGAGTGAAAAATTTCTATTCCTCTCCATGTTCACAATGACCATAAACTCTCTTTGTTCTCCACCTTGTCATATATTTTATACATGACACCCTCAAAGTGAATCGCATGACCATGGTCAATTAATTGTCCAACACTTAGCAAAATTTTGTGCCAAATCCGGCACAAATAACACATCATGAATCAATATCATACCATTCTTTGATGCCATAGCAATCGTTCCTTTTCCCTTTGACTTCACAACAGCACCGTTACCCATTATAATTTGAGTAGTGACAGTTGTATCAAACTTACAAAAGATAGACTCATTTCCCGTCATATGTTTAGTACACCCACTATCAATATATCATACATCATCTCTCTTCTCAATGGTTGATTGATATGCATAAAAGGTACTCTCATCATTCTTTTTCTCACTTCCATCATCCCTTTGCTCCTCGATGTAGTTTGCTTGCTTCTCATTTTTCAACCGACAAAATTTTTCTATATGACCATACTTCTTCAATGGTAACATTGAGACTTCTCATTGTTCCTACAAAATATTTCTATATACCCCGATTTCTTACAAAAATTATAAGTTTTCATCTCTCCCCTTTGGTTGTCACTTCTACCACCTCCTCTACCAAAGTTACTTCTACCTCTACCACTATTAAAATCACCACGGGATGTATCCCCTTTGGTCATACTATAATTTTCCGACTCTTTCACATTCACTTTTGATTGGAAGACACTTTCAAGAGAATGATCATTATGTCTACTCAACCTTTGCTCATGCATCTCAAGGGACCCATTAAATCAAGTACACTTAAGGTAGCAAGATCTTTGATCTCTTCAATAATAATCACAATATTGTTGTACTTGGGAGATAAACTGATTAAAATTTTCTCACACACCGATTTATCATTCAAATTTTCACGCAAACTTCTAATTTGATTTACCAACTCAATCACTTTTGAGAAATACTCCTTGAGTGTCTCTTTCTCCTTCATTTGAAAATTCTGAAAATTTCTCTTTAAAGTTAAAAGTTTTATCGTTCTAACCTTATCGGTGCCTTGAAACTCTTTTTGTAAAATCTCTCATGCCTCCTTCAAACTTCTAGTCTCGATTATTTTCGGAAAAATCTTATCAGAGATGGCTTGTTGAATCAAATAAAAAGCTTTTACATCTTTTTTTCTATTCTTCTTTTCCTCAATACTAGCCGATATGCCTATCTTCTCTTTTACCATCTCTTCCACCATTACCATCACGGGCTCGACCTTCACCTCATAGCTTTCTTCCATAATCTCCCATAAATTTTGTGAGATCAAGAGAGTCTTCATCTTAATACTCTAATAATTGTAGCTCTCACCGTCAGGGATGGGTTGCGCACCGTGTGATGCCCACGTACCTCTTTGTAAGGTCATGATGCTGTCCCCAATCTTTATTTCTGTTTTCCCAGTTCAATAGAGAAGATCCACTAAAAAATAAATATTTTCTAATACTGTTCTTACCTAAAAATAAAGAAAATTTCCATTGGTTATACAAATTTAGGATCCAACTTAATTGAAGGTAAGTTTCGTGAAGGCCAATAATAGAGCTGAAATTTGACAGTATAATTTATAACTTTACTTTCATTTTGCTTCTATTTGGTTATAGAATTTAAATGTGCACAACCAAAATAATACCAGATAGCTAGAAAGACCGTTTAGTGCAGGAAGCTTCTACTCGAGGAGCGAGTTTGACATTTTCTTTGTATATAATAATTATATTATTAATAATAAGAGTGATAAAAGTAAAATTTGAAATCTCACTACGCCAGAAAACCCCTTTTGCAGCGCACCATTTAAAGCGGTTTTCAGTTAAAAACCGCTGTAAATGGGTTTACAGCGGTTGTTAAAAGAAAACCGCTGCTAAGTTTACAGCGGTTGTCTAACAACCGCTGTAAACTTAGCAGCGGTTTTCTTTTAACAACCGCTGTAAACCCATTTACAGCGGTTTTTAACTGAAAACCGCTGTAAATTAATTTTTATTTTAGAAAAGTTCTTTTCTCACGGGATCCAAACATTTCCCCCCTTTCCTTCATTTCCCACAGCTCCATTAATGTGGAAAACCTAGCCACTGCATCACCTTGCCTCGCCTCGCCTCACCCCCGCCTTGTGTCGCTGCCTCGCCCCCGTCTCGCGCCGCTGCCTCGCCCCCGCCTCACGCTGCTGCCTCGCACCCGCCTCGCGCTGTCACCTCGCCCCCGCCTCGCGCCGCAGCCTCGCCTCGCCGATTCGAAAGAACCAGAAATGCAGATTGGATATCCTACTGATGTGAAACACGTGGCGCACATTGGTTGGGACAACCATGCCAGCAATAATGGCCCCAGCTGAGTAATTCTCTTTATTTATTTAGTAATTATTTAATGAACAAAGATCTCTCTATGAGTTTGTTGAAGATCTAAAAAGAAATTTACGTCTGTCACATAGTTATATCATTTCCTTTTCTCATGTTCTGTCAACATGCTTATAAATCATGGGAAATTTTCTTTTGACATAATTATTGTTTGTAATGCCTTGATATGCCTAAAGAACATTAAACACAGTAGTTGTGGTTATTTCTTCTTTTTTTTGTGCATCTAATAATATTTTCAATCATAATAACTGATAGTGTTATACTTTTATTTTGATAGATGACTGATTTTAAGTCCGACGAACCTAATCCACATGATACTGGCCCTAAAAACTGGCCGCCTTCTGGTATTAATTTGATTTTTAATTTCTCTGTGCTTCTTAATGTTTTCTTTTTTTGATAATACATTTGAATGTTTTTGATGGAATATTTCAGAAACAGCTAATATCTTGCTTAATCTGCATCCTGTTTTTGATGGAATATTCCTTGTTATGAGTTATGACGATTTTTTTTAAGTAATTGTGATTTCATCTAAAATTGAAGGAGAGTTGGAGATGAATGATGGAGCGATTATGACGAATATGGGAGTGGTTGCTATTGCAAACAGTAACAGCTAAAGGAGGAGGCAGCTTGTAATTGGTTTTATTCAATGGAGGATATATTATAAGGATGGGAATTTAATTTTGGAGGTGGATATTCTTTTAAATTATAATTTGTTAAAAGAAAAGAGTTTTTTGTTATATTTTGTTGTATTATGTATGTATGTTAGATAAATTAGTTAATTAGTAATTAAATGTAGTTATTATTATTTTTATGAAAATGCATGTGATGAAAATATTATATATGGCTAGCATATATGGGCTAGTCACAGAAATAAAAAGAAACAATTTAAAAAAAATAGTTTTACAGCGATTTTTACGAAGAAACCGCTGCAAACGAATTTAAAAAAAATTTACAGCGATTTTTATGAAAAAATCGCTGCAAAAATAATTTTACAGCGGTTTTTAGTTAAAAACCGCTGTAAATGGTATTTGGCAGCGGTTGTTATATAAGAACCGCTGTAAATAATTTGCAGCGGTTTTCAACAAAACCGCTGTAAAACTTTGCAGCGCTCCCAATAATAGCGGTTGTACAACCGCTGCTAACTGGGGCAAATAACCGCTGTAAAAGCCTATTTGTGGTGTAGTGTCTACGAATGACAGCGCGCTACTAGCAGTGGCGCAGAGTAAACATGCCATTGCCAGTGACGTCTTTAAGTAAACGCGCCACTGTTAGTGACGTCTTTAAATAAACGCACCACTGGCAGTGATGTTTTTATAAACGCGCCACTGTCAGTGACATCTTTGGTGATTGATCGACAGTAATAATGTTGATCCAACGGTGATTAGGATGAGTAAGAGCAAACACATCACTGTCAGTGGCGTGTTTACACTGTTTTATACAAAGACGCCACTAACAGTGACACGTTTGCTCCGCGACACTACCAATGACGAGCTGCTATTCGTAGATTTTAAATTTTACTTTTATCACTCTTATTATTAATAATATAATTATTATAATTATTATATACAAAAAAACAGCGAGTTTGATGGTATTTCTTCAGCACAGGAAGTATCTCCTTTTACACTGAACAAAATTTATGGCACTACAAGTTTGCATTACTCAGAAAACAATAATCCAATAATGAACCAGGTAACATAATAATCGCCTCTAAAAAGCAAGGAAAAAAACGAACTAACAACTCTCACGAAAAAAATTGAACAAAATATGAAAAATAGATGCACACAATAGTACATACCAAACAAATGTAGATTGTATATATAAAATTGAGAAGTTTCATCAATTCTTAGTTATTTAGTACACGCGTCCTTTTACAACATCAATGCTCATCTCGCTGGGATCAGTTGCCTGTAACTCGACTTGGATACCATCAAGTTCTCTCCGGAAACGGTCCTTGGAGCTCGCATAAACCATTTTGCTCCTTATCTTTGCTGGGTCAGGAGACCTAAAATAATACAGCAGAGAACTAACTTGCACCGGAAGTAGAGGTTTAAATTTTCACAAATGAATATTGATTAATTGGAAATGTACCACGAGATGAAGAAGATCTTGCTCTTCTGACAGTTATCATTTGTGATGAAGTCAAAGTCATAGACGGCATAGCGGCACTCATCGGCTGGCAGGCTTGCAGTGAAGTCGTCATAGTTCTCCTCTGGTTGACCTAACTTCTCGACAACTACCTGTAACATAATCAATCACCTCATCAGATCATCATGTCATGAACAACAAAATATTGTCAATATTATCAGTTCAATCTCCACCATCATTCTCTTAAATCAGTAATCACCATTGTGATGATGATCATCAATTCATCATCATATCTAAGTTGGTCAAGAAAAAAAAATGATATTTAATTTGCATACCTGCATGTCTGCAATCTTGAAGATGATATAGCGAAGGCTCCGTTTGGCCTTAAGATCAACAAATTTGATCTTACATTCATCGTTCACTGCCAATCCTGATGCTGCATTTGCCTTTTTTAAAAAGATAGTCAGTTAAAGGGAATGAAAATGAAAATGAAAAAGATAGTTATAGATTGTAGTTTTACAAGCCCTCTTGCAAAAGCAAATAAAGAGGAAACAACATATAGCACAAAAATGTTGACATAATGTATTACCTCTTATGTGCATTTTCAGATGTAATGATCTCGTAAGAAAGAGCAATGTATAAGATAATATGATGTAGATTATCTTTAGTCATTAATTAACTTGAGCAAAAACAGATATAATAATTTCATGTCAACTAATTGTGATTGTCGACGGACACAGGGTTGAATCCAAATTGGAGGATGGGGGCCCGAAAGAGGATTGAAGGGGTCATCGGAGGATTTATTTTTTGGGGCGGGACACCAAAGGCCTTAATTTTTATTACTGAAATCATTAAAAAACCTACTCATATTTTACTGGCTTTTGAAAACTTAAAGGGGTGCAGGCCTTACTGGTCCACCCCCTCCCTTCGCCCCCAGATGGACACAATCCTTTAGATTCCTTTCAATGTAAACCAACATGGTAACATGGATTTATCAATATATACTAAAATTTTAATTTACCAATTATTTTTTTAATTTGGTACAATTTTTGTAGAGAAAACTCCCACAATGGTCAACCTATATATTCTCACAATGAAGTTTTGACCATAAGTACTCTAAGATGATATGATCATTATTTGAATATGTAAATATTTATAATATACGATCACTTCAACATGAGTATTTCTATATTTATTTGAAGCTTTGAAGGAAGATTGAACATCTTATTGACATGTGGTTTAAAGCCCTTTTCATCGAACAATAAAGGAAATTAAGCATCATGCATGATGACCATACAAATGATAATACGACGCAACATATATGTACATGATTAACTCCGAAATAGTTAGAAAATATTGTTCATTTGATAATCAAGTCGAATCACATCTAGAAGTAGTTTATGAAAGAAGCAATAAAACCGATCTTAAAGGACAATATAATGTTCCTGACGCTTATCTGTCAATTGTATCATTAAATTTTATCAAAAGAAATTTGTATTATTAAATCCATGCATATAATGATAAGCATGAAGAAAGAGAAAGATGCTAACCATGCTGAATCAACTTCTGATGCTATGGCAATGGAATTGATTGATACGCTCAAAAAGGCGGATTTTCTTTGTAAGACGAAGAGGAGATGCCAGAAGGAAAGATGAAAGAGAAATTAAAACCAGGGAGTTTTCAACAAGGAGAAAAATAGAAAGGAAAAAATTAGAGGAGAATTAATGGAGATCAAATCACTTGCATGGTCCCACGTCCTCCGCACTGTGTTTGACCAATAGCTCTCCAGTTTGACAGCCACTGAAGCTGTCCATTAAAAGGGGCTTTCTTACAGGAGCGGATTCACATGGTAGCAGGGGGCGCCGTTCCCGACTGATTTTTTTTTTCAAAACTATCTTTGTAATTATATATATATATATTTAAAAAAATAAAAAATATATTTAAAGAATTAAAAAAAAATTTCTCCCTATTTTTTTTATTTTTTTATTTTTATCTTCTTCAGAAAGTATGACTCTGCCTCTGACTTTCTATATCTGATTTATTATCATCAACCATTCAGGTGTCCCTTTATTTCACAAAATAAAGGGGAAAAGAAAACAATCAAGTGTCCCTCAGTTGTGGGTAGTTTATGGAGTGAAAATTCCTTTTACTAGACCATGTTTTGTATATTTTTATTTACTAACATAGGTGCGCACTCTTTTAATTTTAAAAATATTTATATCTAGCACTTACTTTATTATAATTAATGTCTAAATTATTTATAAATAATATTTAGTTTTAAATAAGTTTAATTTGTTATTTAACAAAAGATGATGTACAAAATATAGTATTTTTTATTCTGAGTAAGGTTGTACAATGTATTTTTTTTTGTGAATAAAATTTAATAATAATTGATATTTAATTATTTGATATATAGCTTCTTTTATAAAATAATTATATTTAATATTAATTTTATTATAAAAATAATATATCTTATTAGTTATAATTTATATATAAATTAATTATAAAAGGCTCTTAATTTTGAAATAAAAATAATTTATTATTTAATAAAAGATAATGCGTTGCATACATGAGTATTATTATAAATAAAACTTAATAATAGTTGATATTAATTTTTTAGACCTTTTATAAATGCATTGATAAAAAAAACTATAAATAAAATGGAAAAAAAAATAAGTTTGACTGAAATCTGAACCATTGCTTTTATAAAATCAATAAATTTCAATCATAAATTGAATAAGAATATTTCGATCATTATATATTATCTAATGACATTAATGGACATCTCAATATATATGCTTTTTATAATATAGTATTTATAAAATTAAGATAACTTTGCTTTGTCATACACAATTCTACAATAGTTATTTGTTTTTTCCTTTTTCTATTTTAAACTTTTAGGCAAAGTAGAACATGCCCTGCACCAAGCGCCAAGGTCTGTAGACAACGCGCAAACAGCTGAGCTTCTCTTAGCATCTCCAATTGTGGGCTTTCTGCCATGTGTAAACCATAACAAGAAATAATGAAAAATTGCAAGCCAGCCCAGCTTTAGTTTTGTTTATTGATACTACAATCGATATGAACTTTAATTCAACAATAATGAAAAAAAATGTAACAAAATCTTAATTTCGTGATACTTGAAAATATAATAACTGGTAATGAACCACACTTCAGAAATGTATACTCATATATGGGAGTGTTTGGCAAAGAATGGAATAGCAAAAAGTTAGAATAGAATAACTATTCCGACGAATTAATTTGCCAAACGTATTTTAGACTAAGTAGAAGAGTGCGGAATAGTGCTAATCCGGTATACCAACTTATATGTGGAATACCGGATTAGCTCTCGTCGGAATAGCGATTATTATTTGATTATGATGTATTATATTATGATTATGATTAAGATTTAGTATTATTATATTATTATATTATATTTATGATTATAATTTATTATTATATTAATATTATAATTATTATTTATTATTATTATCATTATATTATTATTATTAAATTATTATTATCATTATTGTTATTATATTATCGTTACCATTAGTATTATTATATTATTTATTATCATTATAAATATAATTTTATTATTATTATATTATTATGATCAAGATTATTTATTATTATATTATTATATTATGATGATTATGATTATGATTATTATTATTTATTATTATTTTATTATGTATTATATTATTATATGTTGATTATAGTGATGATTAATTTATTATTATATTATTATAATTATAATTATTTATAATTATTTTTATGATTATGATTATATTTTTATTATTATATTATTATGATTATGATTATGGTTATATTATTATGATTATGACTATAATTATTATTATCATGATTATGATTATGATTATTATATTATGATTATATTATTAAAATTATGATTACTTATTATTATATTATTATAATTATGATTGTAATTATAATTTATTATTATTATTATATTACTATATTATGATTATGTTTATATTTTTATTATATTACTATTATAATATTATTATTTATTATGATTATTATTTATTACTTTATTACTATTTTATTATATTTTATTATATTATTATATGTTGATTATATTTATGATTAATCTATTATTATATTATTCTAATTATAATTATTTTTATGATTATGATTATATTTTTTTATTATATTATTATGATTATGATTATGGTTATATTATTATGATTATGACTATAATTATTATTATCATGATTATGATTATGATTACTTATTATTATTATATTATTATAATTATGATTATAATTATAATTTATTATTATTATATTACTATATTATGATTATTTTTATATATTTATTATATTACTATTATAATATTATTATTTATTATGATTATTTTTTATTACTTTATTATTATTATTATCTTACTATTATGATTATTATTTTACTATTATTATTATTATTATTATCATCATCATTATTAGTATCATAATTATTTATATATTAACTATTCTGAGTAACAACTGCCAAACAATATTTTCGCTCTTCCGAATAGTCAAGAATACCACTATTCTACCACTCTTCCAAAAAAAATATTATTTTATCACTCTTCAAAATTACCACTCTTTCAAAGTTATTCCTTGATTTGCCAAACGGATCCATAGTCATAGAATTCCGACCCTCTGCCTGTATACTCATATCATTAAAGTAAGGGGTAAAAAAAATATTGAGGCCGTTTCAATCAGAATCAAAATATTTCAATTAAAATTTTATTTTTTAAACAGATAAATTTGTCATCTCATTTGAATAATTCAATTAGGCTCATATTAAAACTGTTAACACATTTGGCCGTAGATTTTTATGGCAGCGGATTCTATATCTCCATTTATAAATTAAGGGAATTCATCAAAATTGTGATGTAAATCACGCAAGATCTGAATTGATCAAAGATATTTTGCGTGTTCGAGAAGTTTTAATCCTAACCGTTTTCATTGAGAATTTTTTTGAGTGAAGAGAAACTATTGATTAGACTCTTCCTCATCTTTTTCTTCTACTCTACTTTTATCTTATTGATGATATTCTAAATTTTATCGTTTTGTTCGCTTTTTTTATTTCTTCATCTGTTTTTTCATCATTTTTTTTTCTAAAAAGAATTTGTTCATTTGAGATGTTGTGCTTTGAAATACTCAAAGAAGAGTTTTATTTTAATTTCAATAAATTCAAATATTAATTTAAAATTTAAAGTCTTATGACATACTTAATAGCCAAACATAATGATATTAATCACGAATGATTACTTGAAAATCTTTTTTTGGACTTTTTTCAAAATTATCTCTCTACATTTATTGAAGACAATATCATTTAAATTATTTTACAAGATGACTTAATTTAGAATTAACTAATATTTTATTTTCTTTTTTGGTGCAAAGAATTTTTTTCTTTATTTTTGCCAATATAATCATCTCTTTTAAAATGAAATTAATTTTCTACTCACCTTTAACGTTCAAAAGGAAAAGACAGAAGTCTCAAGCCATAATAACGCAATTACCTAATTTCCATCTAACCACTCTTCCCATCTTATTTATCGAGGTCTTCCATATATACGTGTAAGAG
The DNA here is from genome assembly GCA_964058805.1 of Schoenoplectus triqueter. Classification (NCBI taxonomy): domain Eukaryota; kingdom Viridiplantae; phylum Streptophyta; class Magnoliopsida; order Poales; family Cyperaceae; genus Schoenoplectus; species Schoenoplectus triqueter. Next base: position 18,969 of record CAXKVV010001072.1, on the reverse strand, counting down.
ACATAGGTTACATACTTACATTATTCTTTTATATGTAGTTGAGTTTGACCATTATTTAATTAATTATAATGCTTGTTTAATTTGGGTTATATAACTAACACAACCCAAACATTCAGCACTTACGTCCGTTATTGAAATTATTAATATGAATTAAATAAGAGAAAATGATATATCTATCCTCACCCAAACTTATAAAGTTTGTTAATTCGCCACAATTTGATAATTTGATATTCCTTATCCAAACTTTATAGTCTAAAAATTAACCTGACTCGATGGGTCAACTTGACCGTCGTGAGAATAAGTGAGTCAGATATGGATCAACATTTTTTTTATCTGTCATGAGTTGGATATGAGTCAGCTCGATCTGATCCGTTTAGTTATATATTATTTAGATTCAGTTCATAATAATTCTAAATAAAGATTACAAATACATAATTAAGATTAATATAAATCAACTAATATTTAATTACCTAAAAATATATAAAAATAATTAATAAATACTTAATTATTTTTCTTAGATGGATCAAAGAATTTTGGCCCAATTTTAAATGAGTCGGATCGAACCAATAAAAATAATAAAATCCTTCTATATTTTAAAGGTTTCATTAATAAATTCCTTGTTTTAAAGGAGGGTTTCATTAACCTTTAAAGTACAAGGATTTTTACTTCAAGAAAAAAATTACTTCAAAAAAAATACGAGGATTTATTAATATACATGGATCAAGGAGGGTTTTATTAATTTTTAATTTTTAGATTCTTAATCCATGTACATTTATATCATTTATAACATTGAAACGAGTCAAGACTTTATTTAGAGCACCTTAAAGGTTAAAGATCAACTTAGTTCTCGTTTTTATAAAAGTTAGCAAAAGATGAATTCTCTCTTTTTAGAAATAAATAATTGAATAATTTTCCTGAATATGTTTGTTGAGTTTGTTAGTTTACTATCCAGAAAATAGATTTGCGAGTATTAATCTTGTCTTCTTGATTCTTTTGAACTGTCGAATGGGCTTTACCGGATTATCTTTGACCTTAGCATCTCTCAGTTAGGAAATTTAATGCATTAAAGCCCGCTTGTATATTCTTTCTTATGTTTTTTTGTGTATTTATAGTGATACTTCTAGCTTGAGAGATCATACCGTATGGGATGAAAGTGCATGTAAAGTGTACACGAAAAATTATTTTGATTTATAGACTCTGTGTATATATGAGAAATTAGATCTCTGTTACAATTTTTGAAAGTGTTTTATATAGGAGAAGAACCATAGAGATCATATCTAGAGCGCGCATGATTGTGAATGGTTATCATGTTCGATCACTTATAACTGCTGAGCATGATCATGAACAATTATGCGAACGGTTATATTCGAGATGAGTATTGAGTAGTACTCAAACCTGGAAATATCAAGCTTGAGATGAATATTGATTAGTTTTTGAGTTTGAAAATGTCTGGTTCAAGAACAATTTGAGATGAATATTGAGTGAGTGAGGTCTTATATGGTCTAGTGAATTAACGTATTAACACTAAGTGTTCAGATTTATAATAATTGAGCTTTCGAGAGCATAACTCTATCATTAGCCTCGAAGTCAAAATACATCAGAATGATACTTTGGGATTATAACTTACATGAATAGATATGTTAGGAGCATAATCCTATCATATACTAACAATCTCTTTGTTATTCCAGAATGTTATAATGCGAAATCAGTGCTTTTAGAAGTAGAAGCGTCTCAAAATTGTCAAAATTATCTCTGAAGCACTAAATGCTCTCTATCTTTATATAAGAAATTATAGATTTAAAATTTGAATGAGGGTCCGTAAATTGGAGACTCATTTTTTAACCCAAAAAAGAAAAAAAAACATTTTTTTGAAAGTTTAGCACTTAAATATCAGCAGTCAAATCCCGCATTCAAAAGTTCAACAATCAATATAAAGCTCATGCGTCTTTCTATGGAATAGTGTACAGTGTATAATATTGTTTTTTATTTCTATTGATGTAAAAAGTTAATATCAAATACATGAAAAACTCACTGAAGCACCTAGTATTTAGAGGATCCTATCCTCTAGTATCGTAAAAAATATAGTGATCAGTTTATCGAAGGAATAATTATGGTCAGATAAACAATATTATAGACAATATTTAAATTCAAAGATTTTTTTACTGTTGAAGTTAAAACAGCACTCTAGATTGTAAAATACTCTAAAGGATATGAATTCGCATTTGAAAGGACTTGTGTTTCTTTATTTCGAATTTTTAATCCGTAAGCTGGGACCTATTTTGTTGAATTAAAAAATAAATTGAGCAACACAATTAAATAATACACCAAAATATAGGGGTCAAAATTTTCTGCTCTTTCAGCGAAGAACATGATTGTTATTTTTACATTTGAATCATTCAAATCACAACAAAGGGGTAATTTAGAAGAGAAAAAATAGAAATTAAGTGGAACCTGTTGTTGTTCAGGAGAGAAGAGCAAGAATAGTAGAAATTTAAAGAACAACAAATTTTAGGCCAAAAAATAAAGCAGAAAAAGCTTCTAACACTAAAAGTTCAAAACAAACAGATCTTAGCCATATCATTCCCCTAGTTAAAATTATATTTTTGATCCATATGTCCAAAATTTCCCCAAATTTTCTTTTTTTTTGGGTGTTTGGACAGTTCTTTTATCGCAGGTAATAGGGGCGAAGCTATCTAGTGGATTTGGGGTCCCAGGACTCCACTGACATTTGAGGAAGGAAACACTCAGATTATCTCACGACTCGTAAATTTTAATCAGGGACCCAGTAAAAAAAATTAAGGACCTCGACTTGTAGATTATCTCACGACTCTGACTCTTCTCTTCGTTCGCGACCTCACAACTCGCATTCCATCGTTGTGTCCGACATCTCGTGCTTTGATGCTTCGCTGCTCCGACTCGCTAATCCGACTCACTGTTCTAAGTCACGTCATCGCTGCTCTGACTCGTCGACTTGCCCTTGCTCTGAGTTGCGTCGTCGCTTCTCTGCACGTTTGTCGTGAGGTTTCGACTCAATGACTCGCCCCTGCTCTTTATGATTTGCCTCTGCTCTTTAAGACTTGCCTCCTGAACCCCGTACTCTCTTTTTTCCCTTAGTTTTTTTGTTTCTCTGAAAAACTAGAAAAAAAAAATGAAAAGGATTTATATCTTTAGAAAATTGAGAATTTATTTATTGTCAAATGCATGACCGTTAAGAAATTAATTATAAGTTATTCACTTGCGTTGCTAGACTACTGATGTTCCTCGACTTTCATTGTTTATTGTTTCTACAATTTTTTTTTTCAGTTAGATGAATCATGTATTATCTATTTATGGTACCAAATTACTAATAATCGATAATTTATGCATTGTCAAATGAATTTGCAAACAAATTAGTTAGATGAATCATAATTACCTCATTGCAAATTTATGAAATTTATAATTCTTTTTATTATAGAATTTACAATATAATCAATGTCATAATCAAGTAAATTTACTCAAATAAATTTGATGAATTTAATAAAGCTTAGAAATTCACTAGAAAGAGCATCTCCGCAATGAATATTATAAAAACAAAATCTAATAAAGAGATTATGTAAAATTATCAAAAGATAAAAACTTGCCGATAAGTGTTATAACTTGTAATGCATGAATGCATTTTATTTTGTATTTTTGAAATTTTTAGTTTAAAAGTTGTTAGGTTTAATTTGAGTTATCTTGAATTTTGTGTTAACATAAATTGTTTATTTATGAATTATTATTAGTATATTAAATTTGCTTGGATTAGAGTTTGAGGTTGATAAAATGATTTAAATGGTATATTTTGAATATGATTTAGTCCCATAATTTAGCTTTTTAGGGTTTAATTAGGTTTAATTTAGTTTAATTAGGATTTAAATTATTAAGTTCAAGTTACTGTCTAGATTTTATTTTTTAGGATTAGATGGAAGCCCATAAAAAATGAAGAAGAGCGATGTAAATTTGAGACAAAACAGACATCGGACAAGGAAGTTACAAGCAAAATAGCGAAATCAGGTATCATAGTCAGTACTTACGGACCGCAGAAGATCAGCTTCAGATTGCAGACAGGCATGCGGTTTCAGCCTGACCTCCTGACAGTTATTTGTAATTTCTGAGAGATATGCTGAGAGTTTTTAGGCTCATTTTGCTCCTTATAAAGAGAGAAATCAGAAAAATAAAGGGGTTGGACATTTTGAGACAGTTTTTTGGAGAGAAATTTTCATTCTTCTTTAGAGGAGAGAGAAAGCGCAAGGGAAATCATAATCGGGCGTAACTTCTTTCTTTCTTTATGATTTCTTTTCTGATTTTCATTGATTTTATCTGTGATTCTCTCTCTTCCATGTAAGAGTAAATACTTTTCTAGGGTTTAGACATGTGAAACTTAAAATTTGAAGTTTAATCATACTCGTTATTATTTTAATTATTTTATTTTATGAATTACTTTTGTGATTGAATTGAGTTGCTGTATGTTTGTATTAGTAATCCATTTGAGATTAAAAACTCTAAATAGTATAGATTCATAACTTGCAAACGAAATTAGAATTATACATGTATCTTAGAGTATTGTTTATGTTTCTAATCAAAATCTGACGTTTCTTTGACCCCAAAAAGCGGTATTTAACCCTAGATGATGGATCTAACCATGAAGTCTAAATTAGTTGAGACTTTTCTGAACATTTAAAGAATTAATTTGATGAACTTAATCATAAATAATTAGTCTTTAAAAGATTTATAATTATTAGAATTTAATGAATTTTAATTAGAAAAAAATGATGGACTTAACCGTGAAATTTGTCCTAATTGAAATACTTTGCCAAACCCTAACTAGTAACTTGATACTAAATTAAACGGTATCCCTCATAAATTAGCATTAAAATATATAAATAGTACGATTAAGACTCAAGTGGATGGTGTTGCTGAAACCCTAGACTCTCTTAATCTTAAAGTAATTCAAATTTAGTTCATTTTGATTGTTTATTTTAGAAATTATTTAATTTAGAAATCTTTTTAGATTTAAAGTTTAGCTTAAAGAAATTATCTATATCGGTAGTTTAATCAGTCTCTGTGGAATCAATACCTAAATACTACACGGTAGGTCGTGTGCTCGTGGCTATATCTTGTGTGTATTAAGTTAATTTTATTAATTTGAAAAATATCACAACAAAGGTCTTTAAGTATCATTAAATTTTTTGTTGTGATATCATTACAATTTTTGATACCTAAAGATACCTACAAGAAGGTTTTTGATGACAAATCATCATTAAAATTTTTTATGAGACTCCACTGAGTTAAACTTCTTACTACATCATCGAATGCTAATTTTAATTAATTAAGCATGCAGCTGCATCGAATATTTTCTTTTGTTGTAATTCTGAAAATTTCTTTTAAAGTAACCCTCTTACCAATGTTGTTAAACACATTTTTATTTTGTAGTATGATCTGTGATCAAATCTAAATATATATTATCTTTTTTGTTTTAAACTGTATCAGTTTTTGAATGTATTTTTTTATAAAATATTGTTAAATGGACATGACAATTATAAATAAACTAGTTAAATTTTTCCTAACAAATATTATCTACCAATTTGTAAATAATACATCAGTTTATATTTAATTTATGAAAACTTAAATATTTCAATATTCTTATATATAAATAAATCATTCTTAAATTATATTCAAATTATATCAAATTATGAATTTTTGACTGAACGTTCTAATAATTTGTTAGAGTCACTGACTAGCATAGTGACAAGATTCACAAATTGTTCGTGAATAATTCGTTTTTCACTCATAGCCAGATGTTTCATGAATAATTCATCAGTTGAATATACAATACGTTTTTTGGTCAAAAAACTGTTTTATTTACGAATTATTCGGCAAAGACACATTATATATTATTTTAAATAAAATTTTATATTTTTAATATATTTTTAATATTTTATCATTATAATATATATTTTATTAATATTATATAAAACAAAGTATTTTCAAATATACCCGTATTATACTTAAACTTTGAATTTTTAAATTTTTGACCTCTAAACGTTTCTCGAATAACAAATTTGTCAGTATAATGGTGAGTGACTCGCTGCACGTTCTGTCGCAGAGTTACTTCATGAAAGTTCCCCAAATCCATTACAGTGGTCCGATATTCTGAACTCCGTGCTTTGTTTTGCGAGCGAGCGAGAGAGCCTCGGAGCAATGGGTTTGACGGTGTATGCCGATCGGATGTCGCAGCCTTCCAGGGCAGTCATCATCTTTTGCAAGTAATTTCTGCGATTGCCCCTTGAGTAACTTTCAATTTACTCCGTGTTTCTAATCAACTGCTCATCTTCCCTCTTTGGGAACTGATTTATTTTCACCAAGTACGAATATTACAAATAAAGTAGTGGATGAATTGTCTTTGAGAGATGAATAAACGATGACTTGAAATAGTTTATAACAATATAATTGAATGTGTGAGTTGTACATAGTTTATATCTGGCTTCGTTATTGGATGGATTGAGGAAGGTTTCCTTCACATTTAACACTGAAAATTTGCATTTATCCACTTAAGAGAATGCATTAGTTGTTCTAATCCTTCTAATGAGTTTGTGATGTATCAATTTACCAAGTTAAGTATAATAATATCCCTTTAAAGTTTGAGGAGGGATCACCTGACAATGCTCATCTTGACAAACTTGAACACTGGGGTTTTAAATAAATTCAAATAATTCTTTAAAAAATTGTAAAAATGGAAAATTATTTATACAAATACTTAACTTATGGATTGATTATGTTTCAAATTTTATGCAATTTAAGTACTTTTGGCTTTAATAGTCCATCAAAGACTAACGAAAGTAGCCGGGTTCACGTCCCTTTTCTATCGCTCTGGCTTGTTCTTTTCCTGCAGTATCTGACCACTGGTATGTTTTGTCTTTTAATTATCTTTTGTATTAGTTATTTCTTTGATAACAGCGCATAAGAAATATATAGATGCTTCTGTTCCAATAGAAAATCAACATCTTTGTGCACATATTTTAGATTTTCAGTGCATTAATAATGATAACATTGCCAAAACTGCCCTCTTGCTTTATCATTTTCTAGAAAATGCAGGAGGGAAAGCTAGGGGTATTTGCATGTGCTTTGAAGTAACTAAAGAACGTGTAAGTTTATGTATTTCAATCATAATTTAACAAAACCAGTTTCTACAATGACAGGTACCCTAATGATCTGACGAGTAGAGCAAAAATTGATTCCATATTGGATTGGCACCATGCAAACTTGCGCCATGGCTGCGGTATGTTTTTTTACTTATAACTCTTAAAAAAACAGCATAAACTTCTGAAATTTCACATTTTTTAAAATGCCCTCAAGAACTTCTTTTGTTAGTTAATGCCCTTTTATGATTACCATAAATGTTGGATCCGCAAAAGTACAATCAGTTGTATTCAGCCTATATCTTAGTTTGTTTCAGTTTTGACCAAGTCATATATGAAACAGAAAATAATTCTAAAGTAGGACAGTAAAATACACAACTGTTTAGTCCTGATATCATTTTTTCTTAGTAGCACAAGTTAATTGGTACCGGACAAAAAGGCAAAATCAAAGTTCTTTGCTAAAGCACGAATTAGACAAACTTTGAAGTTCTATTTGTTCATTTCATGAGGATTATTTGCTAATCATACACTACAAATTCTTTTTGCTACATTTTGACGGACCTGACCTAACTTGGAATTTTCATGCTTGTTCAGCGACCTATGTGTTTAACGATACCCTGGCCCCATTATTTGGTTTACTGTCAAACACACAAGTTGCAGAGGAAGGAAAGAAACTCTTGATGTCATCTCTTTCAAAAATAGAGTCAGTGTGGCTAAAAGAGGATTCACGGTTTTTGTTAGGCAACTCTCAGCCATCCATTGCTGATATCAGTCTTGTCTGTGAACTCATGGAGTTGGAGGTACTTACAAAAATATAAAAAGTTGTTCTAGTATTTTCAATAAACAAGTGATCTGTGAAGAGATACCCAGTTCCTTGGCTTCCAGGATCCAAAAATCTATTTTTAAGCTGTTCTTTGAATATATGAGTTTTTGGGTTGTAGTCGGGCTTTTGGTTGTTTGAAGGTAGATTCCCCTGTGTACCATTCCAGGAAAATAATTGCTTGTTCCTTGAGCTTTTTCTAGGAAGCATTTGTTTGGACCTTTTGACAAGGAAGCAATTCGACATTCAATTTATAAATATTAACAGATTTATGTAAGAAACCATCACCTTTTATTTTGAAAATTTAACAGGTTATGGATAATGAAGAGCGGGAGAGGATTTTTGAGCAGCACCAAAAAATCAGGGACTGGATTGAAAATGTGAAGAGAGCAACTCATCCACATTTTCTAGAAGTACATGGTGTTTTGTATAAAGTGAAGGCTCTTGTGGAAAGCAGGAGAAACAAAGCTACATCCAAGCTTTAATTTTAAGATAAAATATGGAACTGCCTTTAGTTAAATGTGAAATAAATTTTTAGTTCTACTTCTGTTTCAACTTGCAACGTTCTACTGTCACCATTCGCTCTCTCTACATGCCGACTTTTCTAGTTGTAATATAGCATGAATAATAATTAATGTTTTCCTATAAATAAAGCTGCTTAAACTAGGTCCTATTTTATTTTGATTCTCAGCCTAATCAAGCATGTTAGAACACCTGCTGCCTAAACTATATCATTTCATCTTTTCATGTGCTTTTTATTTGCGTTTGTTGAACTATACCGAGATAACCTTCAGTTGATTTGGTGTTATTTGATGTCTGTGCGTTGATGTCGCCGTGTGGAAGAGCGAGTTGGATTTTAGCAGAGGGTTACATGTAGAAATTGGACGGATTGGTCGGGTTCAGATTGAGTTAGGTTAGATTGGGTTAGCTTGTTGAGAAGAATCGGTTCGGATTGGATTAAATTGGGTTGAGTTGGATCGGGTCTATTTGATTGTTGAATTTTTCAGTTTTTTTTAATTGATTTCAGTTAAATTACAGGTTATTTAGTTTTAGATTAGATTGGATTGCAAGATATTTAATTTTTGATTAGGTCGAATTGGTCGGGTCTGAATAAGATCATGTTAGTTTGACTCTTTGAACAGATCAGTTGGGTTGAGTAAAGTTAGAATTTAGTCGGATGTAGTTGTCAGATCAGGTTGGGTTAGGGATGTAGTTGTCGGATCAGATTTTACTATAGCTAGTGGGGATTGAATATGAAATGCAAATTCATGGAAAAGCCATGACCATAAGTTTAGTACTTCATGGTTATACAATGACCCTCATGTATTTGCTAATGACGATGTAAATCAACTAGTGATGAAAAGGCCATGCTACAAGTCAGGTTGTATGGAAGTGGAGGAGGCACATTTGAATTAAAAAGTGAGTTTAAAGTTTTTTAGAGCCGTTGATATACATTGAGATTTGTACTTTTAATAAATTTAAAATTTAAAATTTATATTTTCAATAATTAGTACGAATCTCGATGCAAAATCAACATATCTAGATGATTTTGAACTCACTTTTTAGTTCAAAGATCTTTGTACTCCCACTTCTAGAGGTGGCAGAACCCGACCCGACCCGACAAACCCGCCCGACCTGTCCGGATCCGAACCCGACCCAACCCGATTTTTTAAGAAAGTCAAACTGACCCGACCCGACCCGAGATCAAATGGCTTTCAATCCAATCGAATTCTATCAACGATCTGAAAAAATACAACATGTAAATTGACCCGACCCGACCCGACTCTGACCCGACCCGATTTCTTCTAGAAAGTCAAACTAACCCGACCCGCCCGACCCGAACCCGAACCCGACCCGACCCGTCCGATTGCCACCTCTACCCACTTCCAGGTTATATGAAGCTTCCAACTATTAGATAAAAATTGTGGTGCAAAAATAGATATCACAAACAAAGTACTTGAATTTTTTCCTCCGAATAAAGCGTCACATTGGTGGGTGGGTGTAATGATGTTATAAATGTACAATGTTTTATACAAAGTTATGTAGTGCTAAAAAATGGAGACCAAAACTTTAATGAACCATTGCTATGACTTAAGCTTTTTTAAGCGTGATGTGACTTTCAAATTAATTGCCCCGAAACAATATAGGATATTTCTTTTCTAGGTTGCTAAAATGTGTGAATGCAATTGACTCAGGCATTTTCGGGAAGACACGACACACTCATTGATTGGCTTAAACTAAAAAATAATAAATAAAATAAATTTTCTTCAAATGAAATCTAAAAAAGTGAGAAATAATTTTCACTGTAAAACCACTATTCCGACGCAAAGATAAAAAAAGACAATACTAACAAAAATGATTCAAGGAGGAAAATAATCAAACCGACTAAATGGTTTCAGGCGACTGGGTATTTGAAGAATAAAAAGAAACCTCACTTTCATGTAAAACCTTTATATACCAATCATGGGGAAAAGAAAAAAAGGAGTTGAAAACGAAATATTATAAAGAGAAAGGATAAGCAAGCATCTTCTCTCCAATCGCACGGTGATGTTTACACGGATGGCCACTACAACTCTAGTTTACAATTACACGAATTCACCTAACTACTCTGACTAATGGTATTTAATTTGAACAAGTAAATTGTTGATAGTTGTCCGTTTGCTAATAAGTTTGGAGAGTTGATAACGTGCCTTCAAATTTGCAGGAGAAGGATCCACAAAAAAATATTGGTTTCTTTTTGTGCGGTTTGGTTACGTATTAGGGCTGAATACTGCTAAAGATACGAATATTAAATAGATGACAAAATTTAAAATTGAAATCTTAAACGAATATGAATAAAGAATGAATATTTAATAGACACATATTCAAATGCGGATTCAATTATGAACGAAAAATTAATCCATATTACTAATAGATATACTTATATAATGAAAGTAAAGTATTGATGTGCTATTTAAATGAACTTTTGAGATGCTATTTCACAAATGAAAAACAAAACTTGTATATCTGTTTTTATTTTAGATACATATAATTCAGATATCCACAATACATTACAGTCCAAAATCAAATCCTTGTCTGGATTCACACTAATGCATAAGAAACAAATATAAATATTATAATTAATTAGTATTTTGTCCGTGCGTTGTTATGGTAATAATACCTTTTAAAAATATAAAAGCTCATATCTTTATGTAAAAAAAAGAAAATAAAAATAAAGATAATTTAGTAAATAATGTAAATTTTAATCATGAATACATAATTAATATAAAATAAATATAAAATTGGGAGAAAAATTGATATTTAGAATTTAAGAAAAGTTAAAATTCATAATTGATGACAATCTAAAAAAATAAAGTAGAGCAATTGTACTTCTAAATTATGTAGCATTTCGTGTAATAATTAAAATCAAAATAAAAATTATAACTTGAACACAAATGATCATAGAGATAGTAATATTATTTGATAAATAATTCAATTCGATGACTGATATTAGCTCCAAAAATTTAATAAAAAATCTGAACCGTTACATAATTAAGACAATTATGTGCTTAATAAGAAGTAAAGATAGAAATAGAGTTAGAGATAAAAATATTCATATACAAACGATATTTAATGGATTATATTCGGACATGAAGCAGATCGGAACAGAAATATCTGCTCCTTTTTCACCCCGACTATGTACTTAATTTTATGCGCTATAGTTCTGTATTAGTATTTAATTTATTGATATTATATGATATTTGTTTTATTTTAGAATAACTAGTTTTGTATTAATTTAGAATATTTGTTTTGTATTAAATACTAATACAGAACTAGTTATTCTAAAACAAAACAAATATCATAATTATGAAATTTGAAACTTTGACTCTCATCTTTCCAATAAAAAACCTTTAATTCACTGACAAAGATAATATATTCTTTATGGGAAATAACATGTCGAAATCCTACTGAAGATATATTATGAATATTTAGAGTTGAGAAATTTAGTTCCCTTCTTTATCTCAAGAAGAAAAAAAAGCTCTTTATGAATTATATTACTTGTTGTTAATTTGTATTCTAGCTATTCTGTAGTTTTCCATGGCATGTGTTTCCGCAATTCAAGTTTGGAAATTGGAATGGATCCTTTATTTTGGCAATTTTATATTTGAGAAGAGATCGGTTGATAATGGGTTATTTTGACAACGAACCTCTAAATAAATACAAAGAAAATCTTAAAAATAAAAAAAATTATAAATGTATTTTTCTATCTTTAGATTGATGGTCATTTAAATTTCATACAATTTCATTATCGTTTGATTGTCCATCAAAGATTATCAAATTTTCATACAATTTGCAACGGTTTCAATTTAACGATTTTTGATGGACTATCAAACGATAATGAAATTGTATGAAATTTGAATGATCATCAATCTAAAAGTAGAAGAACACATTTATAATTTTTTTATTTTTAATATTTTTTAATATTTATTTAAAAGTTCATTATCAAGATTGTCAAAATAATCCATTGTCAATGGATCCCACTCTTCATATTTATTTAAAATATCATTGTGAATATTTTAAAATAACGTCCATTGTCAAGGCATCCTCACCCTTCAAGTTTCTACTTCTATATACAATAGCAATTGTTCAGTCTTAGATATTATCTTAAATGCATAACAAAAACAATAAAAAAAATAAGATCATTGAATAACTAGAATATATGTCATTGTCTAGTACGCATTAATTGGCCAAGATGATATTATCAATACTTTAATAGAAATATATTAAGTTGCTGGATTGACATGGACAGCAGCTTATCCCTTTCATATAGTCAATAGACACGTATTAGAACCAACTAATTAGTACGTCAGTCTCTTTTGCAGTGACCTCAATTGCGCACGCTTAAGTACATAAATTTCGTTTGGTTATGGGTTTCATTCAACAAATAGTTAGGGTGGGGGGAGGGGGGGGGGGGGGGGGGGGGGAGGTACCACTTGATAATGATTATTTTGAAAATTTTAAAAATAAATAAATAATTTTTTTAAATAAATAAAAATATCTTAAAATATAAAAAATCTTATGAATATGTTCTTCTACTTATATAGATTTAACGGTGATTTAAATTTTATGTAATTTCATTATCATTTAATAGTCCATCAAATATCGTCAAATTATTATCATTATAAATTATATAAAATTTTGATCGTCCTTGATGCATGGAGTATAAAATGATAATAAAATTGTATAAAATTTAAATCACCATCAATCTATAAGTAGAATAACATATTCATAAGATTTTTTTTATTTTTAAAATTTTTTAGTATTGATTTGAAAATCTATTGTCAAAATTATCAAAATAACCCATAGTCAAGTGACCCCACCCATAGTTAAATGACTCTAACTTATGGGATTTATTAAATATCACGTCTAATTTAACTTTCACATTTGGTGCAACGAATTTAGTTCTTTATTGGAGTTTTGGTATGTATCTCTCTCGACGTGAAACCAGTCATCATAAAATACCATGAGCTATTTTAAAACTTCACATTATTTGTGTGAGCAAAAAGAGAAAAAAAAATGCCGTCGAACGTTTTTTAAGGACAAATAGAACTATACAACCAAATATAACCTGTTCATTCTCTCTCTCTTTCTAAAAAAAACTATAACCTGTTCATATTTGATATACAACTCTTTTGTTTGTTATTTTTGTCCCGATACTGAAAAACAGGCCCTGAATTTACAACTTTGTCTTCCTGTTGATTCACCTGAACGGTAAAAGGTAATATTGTGATATAAATGTGATATATTTTTTAATTTTTTCTTAAGATTTTGATAATATTATTAAGTAAATATATCATGAACCTCCGGTAAGTTTAACTAAAAATATATATCAAATTATATCTAAATTTTTATTTATATTACTCAATAGATGCTTTATATGAAAGTTTTATGTGATATTTTTTTTTATGTTTGTAGCTTTTAAGTATTTATTTCAGATTTTTTAAAAGCAACTTACTTCATATAAAATATTAATTATTGGAAAAATTAGTTTCATGGACTTCAAAACTTCAAAATTAGTAAAATATCTTCTTAAACGTTCAACTCCCTCTAATACCACTTCAAAATCATTTTTTTAGTTTTTTTGTCACAAATATATAATTGTATAGTATTTTTAATTAAAAAAAACTGTATTTGTATATAACATTTTATATTTTCATTTTTACCCCTCTATGACCCCAGCCTAAGCTAAGAAAAAGAATGGAAGATGGTGCTGATCATGTCCCGTCAGACCTCCTTGCAATCACCAGACCAGTTCCAAGCTGGTAAGTCAGAAGGCAGGTACTTGCATTGCCTATAAACATTAGGTACTAGTGAGCCTCCTTCATAGAAGTAAATGAAAATTGGCAAAAAAATACGAGAATCTGTTAGTGAGAATGGAGATGTCAGGAAATCATGGATGCATGAAAATGGAATAATTATCAAGATTTTTCACTGTCTCCAGCACTTTCTCTGATATCACGATTCACAACCATGAATATTCTGAAGTAATGTCTTAATTGGGTCCAGTTCAACAAAAAAGCAAACAGTTGTCCATCACACTCGATGAGAAAGTAGCATTTCACATCTCTTATTGAAATTTCTTTTGGCGGGCTCACAATGTGAGTCCCAATTTTATACTCAATATATGTTTTGATTCTTCTCAATCTCATGTTGTAGGAGGGTCCCTTTAGTTGAAAAGCTATAGATACGCTCATAGAAGAACATAGGCAGGGGCGGAATAAAAAACGATCGGTAGGAGGTGCTCGGGTTAAGAAAATAAAATGTCTAGGTAAAAAAAAAAATATCATTTTTTACTGCACTAATTTTATTTTTCAGCGAATTAAAGAGGTGTCTGGATGCCGGTTGACATCTATCTTGGTGCCGCCACTGAACATATGTAAAAGGAAACAATGCAGCCACAGCCAAAACAAATTCCATGTCGCCTGACTAGGTTCTGCATATGCCATAAATTACAGTGCAATTACCACAATGATGAAGGAGGAATCTACGAAGCTTATAAAGGTGGCCAAGTCTCAGTTGAAGTGAACAAATTGTGAACGATCAATCTTCCAACTACAATTTTCATGAAATCGGAATAATTTGGGAAGAAGAGTCGAGCGATACTCCATTTGAGAAAGGACGAAAGGCAGAGTCGAGAAGAAAAATCAAAGAAGAGTCCAAAGCGCTAGAGAGAAGGTGCGAAGAGGAGAGAAGGGTGTTTGAGGGTATTTTTATCCCATCTCAAAATTATTATATATTACAGTACAAATTAAAAATTTATATAGTATAGGTTACAAAAAAATAAATTAATTAATTTTGAAGTGGTAGAGGGAATTGAAAGTTTGAGATGATATTTTATTAATTTTAAAGTTTTGAAGTGGTATGAAACTAATTTTTCCTTAATTATTTTATAAGTACTTATGAGTAATACTACTAAAACTTATTGTATCTTAAAAATTCTAAAATATATACTTAAAAATTTCAGAAAATAAAAAATATTTATATCTCATAAGATCTTATATAAAGAATTTATTGAGCTACATAAAATAAAATTTAAAAATAATTTGATATATTTTTGAGTCAAACTCATTGGAGACTTTGTGAGTTTAAGCTCACCTTACATTAATAATTAATAATTATATTGTTATTGAATAAATAATGGATACATATATGAAACAATACAATACTTGATAATTCGAGCCTGTATAGAGCTTGAGCTCAAATTTAAAATAATTCTCATAAACGTGATTGATGTTCAACTAATATTCAACTCGATTCCTATTACAGCAAATCAAACTAAAATGAGGTACTCTTTGCTTGAATTTGATTCCTGTGGATCCCCGCAAGTTATTTCATGTATGACAAATACCAAATAGAAACCAAAGTAAAATAACATAAAAAGAGAAATTGCTCAAATCGTCAAAGAAATACCAAATAGAAACCGAAGTAAAATAACAATTTTTTTTTGCTCAAATCGTCATGCAGCCGCTTGTACTTAAATAAAACGTGAATATGGAGATGATAAAGTCTGATCGAACTTGATGCAGTTGCCTCATCTGAAATATATAATGCAAAAATTTGCAATGATTTTAAAAAATCAATGGCCAAATCTGGATCCATCCCAACTTACAACCCGTCAGGGATCCACAATCAAATTAATTTAAATTCAATCTAATCTATTAATTTAACTCTATAAAAAATCTGATATAATCCGACTCAATTAATTTTAAATGGGTAAATTTATCTAAACCTGATTCGACCCAATTGACGTGATCCAAAATCAAATGATCTAAAATCCAATTTGATTGAATTTGAGATGATTGTAGATCAAATGATGACTCATAATCAAACCCAAAATTGTTCTATTTGATTCGAATCTGATCTGATTTATCCGATTACTAACTCTATTTAATCGGTTCTGTTGCATGACGTCTGATGCAAATTTAATGATTAAAATTTGCATCAGAATTCTGAAAATCGCAAACAATTAATCACCGCATGGAGAAATTAAAGCCGATCTTAGAAATAATTGTAAAAGAGACGATGAATAATGACAATGAGAACGAGTCAATGAATATACCATTTGTTGAGTAGATACAAAGTTTAGTTCAAAATCAATCTTTCTGAATATGACGATTGATGTAAACAAGTTTTGACCGGTCTACTGTTTCTTTTAATATAGTCACTTAAAAATTTCCATTATTGTTTTTTTTTATTTTTTTTTGAAAAAAATGGAATTCATCACCAGTTTCAATGAAACTGAATAAGGTTTTCATCTTGTGCTATATCAAACATCTGATATGAGCCACAAGGAATTAGGGATAAAAACAAACATAGAGTTTTACCTAACAACTAACAACATATATTGCCATTATCTATTACAAAGAGATACTAAATTGAGATCATCTCAACATATATCTAAAAACAGTAGAACCTACGATGAGAAAAGGGATTAACCCAAACTGAACCATACAAAATAGCAATCATAAACTAAAATATAGAGTGCAGACTCATAGATCAAAAATCACCAAAAAAAAACAAAGCATCAGTCTCTCTTCCACACGTGAGAGGGATTGGGGAAACCACTGGTACCAGATCCAGAGGAGGAGAATCTGCCTCCAAAGTAACCTCTGCTTGTCCACCCTCTACCAGCATTTCCTCTTCCTCTAATAGAGGCTGGACCTGCATGGAAAAGTCTGCTATCTCCTGTGGTAACACAAGAGACAAATGGAGCAAATTAACATTACCTTTTTTCTTACACCAATGATGAGTCATACTAACAATCTACATAGCTAATATGGATACAGTCCTTGGCTTGTGATTTGTCAAACACAATCGATTTCTTTCTAACCACACATTCCATAACACAACACCTCTAACCATTTCAATTACATATTTATTTTTCAAAGGAATACATCTATCTAAATACCACAAGTCCTGGATATTACTTCCAGTAAAATGAAAAGAATTAAATTGAGCTATCCATTGCCAAATGGAGTTAATCAATGGACAAGTAATAAACAAGTGATCTATTGATTCATCCATATTATAAAATACACATTGTGTACAACCAGTCCAACCTCATTTGGCTAAATTCATTTTGGTTAGCACCTTTTTTTTCCTAACCAGCCAAACAAAATTTTTATTTTCAAAGACATATTGGTGGACCATAAAGCATCAAAATCATGATTTAGTACACCTTCAAAATCTAACCATGTATATAAAGAGTGTACTGAAAAAATACCATTAGAAGACCATCTCCAAACCAAAATATCAGATAAAGAAGATTATAATTTAACATTTTTTATTTCTAATTGCATGGCATGCCATTCATCATGATAAACACCTACTACTTGTCTAGAAAAAAAGTAAGTTCTGTTCAGGTTGTGTAAGTGCGGCATAAATAGTAACATTTTGGTCTAATGAGATTGAAAACAAAAAAGGGTATTTAGATGCAAAAGTTGTTTCATCAAACCATCTATCTAACCAAAAAGAGACAAAAGTCCCATTATTTACAATCCAGCTAATAGAAACATCTAAAATATCCTTATTGACTAAACGATTTTAAAAAAAAAAAGAGAAACATTATTATGAATAAATAATCTAAGATGTTTGTATAATAAAACAGTTTTCCACCACCTGAACAAAATCTAACTAACCATTTAGTCAATAAAGATTTATTCATAACTTCAATGTTGATAACACTTAAAACTCATTGTTGTTTACTTTTACAAACTACATTCCAAGCAACTAGAGATATTTTTTAACAGAACTGTCACCAAATCAAAGAAATCATCTACGTAATTTATCAATTCTAATCCTTATTTGAGAAGGTAATTTATAAATGAACATCCAATAAATAGGGATGAAAGATAGAACAAAATTGAGAAGAACAATTCTACCTCCTAATGACAACAGTTTATTTTTCCATCATTGTAATTTATGTTCAATTTTATCAATTAAAAAATTCCAGTCTGACTGACAATTTTTTCCAATGCAAAGGAATGCCTAAGTAGTTTATTGGAAGTGTTCCTAAAGAACATATAAAAAGAGAGGCTAAGTATTGACCTTCAGCTTCACATAAATTCAAGGGCACCATTTCATATTTAGAGTAATTTATCTTCATACCCGATAAATTTTCAAAACCTATCAACAACCAGCGTAAGACTTGTATATTATCTTCAGACGCATCTAGGAATAATAAAGTATCATCAGCAAAATGGAGATTTAAAAATATGAAAATAAGTATTACCAATTTTTATCCCCTTTAAGTAACCCGACTTAGAAGCATTATCAAGAATCCTATGTAAAACATCAAAAACCAAATCAAATAAGAAGAGAGATAAATGATCACCCTGTCTCACTCCTCTCTTACAACTAAAATATTCACCCAATTTGTCATTTATATTAATACAAGTCCTAGCGCTATTAAGTATATTCCTAATTCAACCTATCCATCTACCTCTAAAGTTC
>CAXKVV010001071.1:0-20856 GCA_964058805.1 Schoenoplectus triqueter | reverse complement strand
GCCGGAGTACGGCTGATGATATTGCATCGAAATTACGCCGTTCAACGCCGATTCGAGATGAATTAACCACTTGTTTGGTGGAAAAGGAGAGAATTTGAAGAGATTTGATCTATAAAATTGGGAAAGTATAAAACAGTGACAACTAATGATTCGGAGTTTCGGACCATGTTCGGCGACGTATAAAATTGGGTTACATTTTTTTTCGTATTTAATATGGTATCTATCATTTAACGCTTCTTCTATTTTTTATTTATCTATTAACTCTTTTAATGTCTAATCTTTATCTTTAAATCAAAAAAATATTTCATATATATATTAGATATAGCGTGAGCTTAAGCTCACGGAAGTCTTCTGTGAGCTTAACTCAAAAATTATATCAAATCATCTCCAAATTTAAATTTTTCACTCTCATTAAATTCTTCATATTGAAATCTCATGGGATACAATAATTTGGAATGTTTCGAGTTTTCTAAGTCATTCTTTTTAATTTTTGAAAATCGGCTCTAAAAATAATAATAAAATATTTAATATTTATACATTATTTTCAAAAATTAAAAAGTGCGACTTAGAAAACTCGAAATATCCTAAAATTTTGTACCCCCACAAGATTTCAATATGAAGAATTTAATTAGAGTGAAAAATTCAAATTTGAAGATGATTTGACATACTTTTTGAGTTAAACTCACGAAAGGTTTCTATGAGTTTAAGCTTACGGTATCTTTACTATATATATATATATATTATAATTCTTTAAATACATAAACTTTCAAATATATTATTAAATTTTCATATTTATCAATTAATAAAATATTTTCATATATATTCAATAATTATTTATGATATCTCAACGTAGCGACTAATCATTATGCGGCCGATTAAATGGATTTTTGCGGATGATTTAATATTTTTGTTATTATATGCATATTTATTTACATCTAACATATATTATCCATTCATAATATTATATTGATAATTATAGTCATTAAATATTATAGTAAATAATTTAAAAGTCATAATATTAATATGATATTTCATGGTTCATTGCTTTAATACATTTAATACACTATATATGGTGCAAACTCCATCTTCTTTATATTTTATTATATTAATAATTAATTATATAAAAATATTCAAAATAAAAAATAATTAAAAAATTATATATAATTCAATAATACTTTTAGATATTTTGCTTTATAAAGTTATGATGTTATGATTAGGGAAATAAAATTAAATAACATAAATCATTTAGTTTTTTTGAGACTTGAATGATCTAATAATCTATCTATTTTTTTAGTTTGATTTTGTGAAGTAATATAATGAAGGAGGAGAGCACGAGTCTTTAAAAAATAAAAAATGGAGATTATATTGATTCAGAGAAAAAAAATTATAATAGTAGTTTTATGATTTATTCAAGAGAAATGAGTTTAATGAATTTTATAGTTTTTTTAGCAGAACACTCATTAAATTTGATAACAAGCTGTTGAATTTTTTTTTTTAAAAATACTGTAACATAAGGATTAAACGAAAAAATAGACAAATAAACGAAAAACAATCGATTGGAAAATAATCTCATTAGAGGACTTAGTACCTCTTGAGACTCATGTTTGAATTTTGTCGTGATTCCATTAGGAGATTTGATGACTTAAATATATAACTTGGCTAATCTTAGATTTTAATGCATTTACATTATGCCAAAAAATAAAATATATTGCACCACGAAAGTGGATATATCCTAAATTAGGATTAAAACACTCTCAATTGCAATTATATGAGAAAATAACAACTAGATTCAAGTAAAATTTAGCACATGTATTAAATTATAACCTAAAAACTCTAGAAACTTTCTATTTTCTGAACTTGCCATATTTACTTATTTTAGTTTAGGATTGCATTTACTTTCCTCATGTACTTTAGCGCAAAATTAAGATTAGGATTACCAACTTCAATTGTTATTATTTAGATAATTTAACCTTTATAAACTTAGTATCAAAAGTTGTCCCTATGGATCAACCCCTAATTATACTAGAATAGTTTTGTTTATATGCTTGTAAAACTAACAACTAAGTGTATTTTAGGGTATGTTTGTATTAACCCCCAACACACCAATATATTCATCCGCACAAGATATACCTATAAAGATAATGTCGGAATGACTGTTAGTTACGGTCAATGTTAAATATTGTCCACTATACATGCCCTTATGTAGTAAATATCTAATATTATATAATTCAAGAAACATATGAAACATTAATAACATAACACAATTCATATACTATTTGTATTTTGGTCATGTCCAATACTCAAATTTATATCATTAAATTGATAATTTATTTTCTTATGATCCACATAATTTTTTTATCATTTAATATACATATTAATCTCAAGTAATATTTAATGTTCTGCTAATTATGTCGACTAACAATATTTTAAAGTACGTTATTATTTATTTGATAATTCTAGAATTTTATTATTTCAGATCTCAACCTGAATAATTTATTAATAATAAAATACTCAAGAAATTAAATGATCATACCATTCAATTCAATTCAATTCATGAACAAAACTATCAATATAATTATCATATAAACAATTTTAAATCACTAATATCAATACAACAACAACAACAAAGCTTTTTAATCTTAAATAAATTAGTGTAAGCTAGTAGAAGTAATAATAATAATGTTAATATTAATAAAAGTAATAATAATTATATTATTTCATTGAAATGGAACCACCTTTGAGGGCACTTTTGTTTAAAAAATAAAAAAAATAAAAAAAATCAATGTAATAGTGATAATGATACTGATAATAATGATGAAAAATAATGATAATGATGATGATGATGATGATGATGATAAAATGATAATAATATCCATAATAATAAAAGTAATTGTTAAACCACGAATTTAAATTTTAAGAAATAATATTGGCTTAGACAATAATTTTGGATGATTCAACATAATTAATAAAATATATATACCTATATAACTAAATTATCGAATGGAGCGAAGTAAATTATGAATCAATGAACTGAGCTGATGATTTATCAATCCAAGTAGGCAATAATAATGCTATGAAATGTCAGAATAGAATAAATGAAATTAAATTGAGACATTGAATCCTACTGTCACTAACGATTTAACTTATAACATGAAAATTCAATCTATTAATTTGACCTGTAACACCGATATACCCGATCTCGGCCACACCCAATCCCCCCTCTCACTTCACATCCCATTAATGCTTTTTTTTCTCTCCCCATTCCCGTCCGTGATCTGCCCCCCTTGTCTCTCCCTTTTCTTTTATTTTCTTCTTCTCCCACTTGCAACACAACCCCTTTCTACATTTTTATTTCCCCCCCAGCGCCATGGATGGCCTCCTTGGCCGGCTTCCCCTCCTCTCTCCATCTTCTGTCTCTTGCAGCCATCGCCCTCGCTCTCATCCCGCTGGCAACACGCCTTGGCCCCACCAGGCTCGTGCGCCGCCTCCCCTCGTCAGCGTCACGGGCCCTAGCCCTCAATTCCGGGGCTTTGTCTTGGTCGCCGCTGACCACCCTTCTTGCTGCCTTGTGCTTATTTCCGGTAATATCTTCTCTTGCTATTCCGGCCGTGTAGGCCGTGAGCCGAGCTGAGCTCGTGCTTTACATTGATTGGGCGATTTTGTCTGTTTACTGCCTTTTGCTTGAGCAATTGGTGTTGTTGCCTTAATCCCCCTTCTTACTCACTATGTGTGATTTCCCCTTTGGTACATTGGTACCGATTGGTACTGGTGAGGCGAAGGTATAGTCCCGATCAATCTTGCTGATTTCGATTTGTACCATTGTTCACTAATGTGCTGGGATGCTTGTTGCTTGCTGTGACTTTTGCTGGTGAATTTGTTGATTTGTTAAACCCCTAGTCTATTATTGTTTTCTGGTAACTTACTGGTAGCTTTGGTTACTATTGTTTTCTGGTAACTTGCAATTTGACGTTCTGACCTAACCAAATTATTCTCAGGTACGGTTTCCTGAGATTTGATTTTCTCTCTTTAGAATTAGGAATCCAAACCGAAATTAAAACTGTTTACAAAATAAATCTGAATTGCGGTGTTTTTGACCAAAAATGATTAGAGACTTAATCTGACCTGTCATGTGCATCCGGTAAAATTGACCAGCATATTCGAGACATACCCGCATTCGCATGTCATATCATGTCATATTGCACGTAGACAGGATAGGAGTAGGATTCGGGAAATAGTCCCGAGATAAGATCAGATAGAATTAAATAATTCAAGTTGTAGATTATATTTATCAGGAAAATATTATTACTATTACTAATTATTAATTAAGCTAGGTAGTTAATCATGCATTAAATGCATGGGAGTGCTGAGAGGCGGACCGGGTAATTCCCAGTCTAAGTTGTCTTGCATAACCAGACCGTTGTGGTTACGTACGGTGACCCATAGGCCCGTGGGACCCACCGGTCTGTATATGTACTGCGCATCTGTGCCTGTCGGATTATCCACCGATCACGTCATTTGGCGGGTTCGGCTGTGTCAGAGTGTTTTTTTTCTTTGATCAATATTATATTTTTATTATTCTTAATATGATTAGATTTTTAATCCAAATTTGAGCGTTTTAGGATACCGTGTACTTCAGTGTTTAGTGTGGGCGGCCATATCCGAGACTGGAATCTAGTTCGTGATATTATATTATTATATTTATCCGGCGTATCTAGGATCCTAATATTGTCCGAAGGGCTTTCTCCTTTGGCCCATAGTTGGTACAGAGAAAGTCGGGATGCGGTCCACTGGCCTTAGTGGGTACAGTGTAGGCTCCCATTTGTTATATTTCGTTTTGATACTTTTACGGGATGCGGTCCTCTGACCCTTGGTGGGTACAGTGTAGGCTCCCATTTGATTTCGATTTGTTAATTCACGAGTAGTTATCTCCTTTGGCGATATGGCAACTGAAGACATAATTATCCACTTGCTTTTATTTTGTAAGGTGAATTACCAGATTTAGCAGACCAGAGTACGTGCTTATGCACGCTCACTCTCCTAGGGCATTATCGCCTCGGGAGCCCGAATTGTCGTTTATACGGCATTGGCGCCGCATAAACATAAAGTCCTAAGTTCGTAAGTTGGGTCGCTGGTGGCGCCCGCTTAGGCAAGGCCTAAGTTCGTAAGTTGGGACGCTGGTGGCGCCCGCTTGGGATAGATCTGGTGATTGGCAAATTGGGATATTTATTCGGGTGTTTGTCTTCTCGTACCTTATATTTATATTATATTACTATTTCCATAGATTTTCTATTTCAGGGTTAATTGTCATTTCATGTCATTCATGTAGAGGTGTCCGAAATGTATAAAATAATGATACATTAACATATATTAAAATAATTCATTGCATTTAAATTCGGTATCGGTATTTGGGTCCAGTCTAGGAAAGAAGATCAAATCTTAAGGCTGGATCTAAATCCGTACTGAGTAATTTTTAAAATTACTCACGTTTCCACGGTGGTTGTGGGATCCAGGTTTACAGGTATGGACTCGAGTTTTGATGAGAGTGCTAGGTGCAGTCCTGCGCGATGACAGAGATGCTTCGCTGCATTGGCATGTGAGCTGGGTAGTCAATTAGGATCCATCGGGTTTTTGAGTCTTATTTCTTTCTTTTGGGTTTTTATTTGAGAGATTGCTGCCCATTCCGATGGAGCTAGCCCCCGCCTATGTGGGCGTTGTATTCTCTTTGTTCATTCTGGACTGTATGGTCATGTATATTATATTATTATTATTTTATTTATTCTGTGATTTTCTTATTTTATTCATTTAGCCTTTCGTACGCACGTCTCGTCGTGCGTACGTGGCGGGGATTAAGCACCCCTAACCCGATTCATTTATTTTGGGGTGTGACAGTAATAGCAATAATAATACCAATAATAATACTAATAATAATAGTAATAGTAATAATATTAATACTAATATAATAATAATCCTAATAATAATGATCATACTAAACCTATACTATGAAACATACTTCTAAATCCTAAAACTATAAATTTAAAATTCTAAATTCTAAAACCGTAGAATCTAAAAACTAAAAAAATCTAAAAACATGAAGTCTATAACTGTACTACTAGATTTTAACTCCTAAATCATGATTATGGTACGTGGATCATTATCTCCCAACCACTCTTATTCAAAACAACGTCTTAAGATATACTTCATTCCTTTATTTTTTTTATTGCTTCATCTCATGTCAGTTTCAGCCGACCTCTACATCTTATTATGTTTTTTTTTTTGGGGGGGGGGGCGATTTAGAATATCACTGTGCATCAGTGCCTCGTGAGACTTTCATTGGATATGATCAAATCATCACAAACGATATCAAACCAACTTCTCTTAAATTGATGCTATCCTAAATTTGTATCGTACATCAACATATCTGATTCAATCTCTCCTTATATGACTATATATCCGATGCAACATTCACATTTTGGCTAGACTCAACTTCTTATTGTGTTATCTTTTTATAGCACAATATTCTGCACAATGTAATAAAATAACCTGCACCATGTAATAAAATAACCGATCTTGATGGAAATCACTAACATCAATAACAATACCAAATTTAGCGGTCATTGAATGACAATTAAATTGGATGAAATTTAAAAATCAATAATCTATAACTTTGACGATATATCTATAAATATTTTTTCTATTTTAAATTTTTAAAATTTAAAATTTTTTTTTACATTTATTTAAAATTCTGTTGTCGAAATCGTCAAAATAATAATTATCAACTTATCCCTCCCCTCAACATAACTATCATCTGCAGAAAATCTACAAAGAAACTTCAGAAAATTTGCATGGGTAGCTAGAATATGCAATGCACCAAATAATAAAAACAGCTCAAGATCTCAGACATCAAAATCCCAATTGGCTTTTAGAAAGATATTGTCAGCTAGAGCTCAAAGAAGCATACACTCCTGAAAATTAAACTTGGAAATCAGAATAAACGACAACAGTATGCTACAGCATTTCCATTGAGCCCAATAATGTGATACAATACATCGACTAATCTTCTTCAATTTGCCAAGAATTTGACTTTGTTTTCAGCAATGCCACAGCCCTCAAGACCTCTCTATACCTAATAAAGAGTTGCTCTTTTACTTCTCTGAACATTGAGCTTCTGCTCGTCTTATAGGCTCTTGGAAGTACTGAAGAGAGATAAAAATTGCCTCCTGATGGGATGCACATATGCACATCAGTTCCCACAAGCCGATCAATTATAGAAAATGTAAGAGGGACACGACCCCTAATGAGAGAAAAAAAATACCTCTGTTCTAATGGTTCTACTTCCCTGATCAGGACATGTATTTAAGTAAGATACAAATACTTCATTAGCACCTCTCCCCTGGTACAAAGTAACAAAGGCAGGTGAATTTTCAGGAAACAATAGCAGGATAAATCTTTTTGTTGATACTTCATTGGATTGTATTCTTGAACTCAATATATACCTTTAAATTGTTGTCTTCCTCAATGCTCTCTTCAAGTCCAGAAAGGCCCCCAAAGACGATTAAAAGGTGTCTAACACGCCCACCAATTAAGTGAATCATAAGATTATAACTTCACAAAATAACAGACAGATATCACATCCAAGAATCATATGTTTCCATATTTGTCCCTGATGTTCTCATTTCAGTCCCTTATGAAGTTTTGATATTTTTTATCAAAACATTGACAAAGACCCTTGACAGGTGTTGACATGAGTTAAAATTTATGTGAAAATATACCCTGCAAGGTATGACTTATAATTCATTCTTCAGCGACTGATAATACCTAGGGATCAGACCAGGACAAATTATAATTTGTGGGGACCAAAATGAAAACTTCAAAATTGACAGATAAAATTAGGAAACAAGTGATAATTTATGGATCATTAGCGTGATAACATATGCATCCTTTTTCTTTAAAAGAAAATCAGTACAACTATGTTATTTGTGTATACCTGAAGGAAGGTAATACAAGCTCAGAAGAACTAATTACTTGACCATGCTCTGATGTGCCTATGACATGATCATATCCCCCCTAGAATCAATATTGCCTTCTTTTATAACAGAATATAGAATTTAAAGATAACAATTAGAGATAGCTAGTTGAGAAACTGAATTGCACCTTCAAAGGAGAGCTGTTAAAAACAGAACTCAAGTTTGAGGCATATCGAACTCTATAGCCCCAATACAGGCCCATTTCTTCTCTAGGTCTGGACGAAGAAACAACTGTTCTAACAACACCTAAATCAAGAGAAGAGAAGAAACAAGAAGAAAGCATTATCTAAAAGTTGTCACTATATGTGCTTATATTTAACTAAAAGCACTAACTTCACCCAAAATGAAACAGAAATATCAGAAGTGCACGAGATTACCCCATATTCTCTTCTGCCCTCCTTCCCCCCTTTTTAACTTTCTCACTTATTGACCTCTTTCTTACATTCTTGTCCTAATTACCTCTTTTGATCCCCTATATTACCTTTTTGAAACCCTATTTTCTATATAGACAAAAATAACCTTACGTTTACCCTCGAAAAATTCAAATAAAAAGTTCATTCCATCTTTGCTTACAAATTTTAAGGCAAAATCTTTTAGAATTCTCCAATCAGAGAAGGATACAAATTCCCAACCTGGATTAAGATCACGGTTAGTACCCATGGCAACTGTCACACGCATTCCTGGTTCAAGTATTTGCTCCACCAAAATATGCTGTTTTGTAGTATGAAGTACACAGTTTAAACTTATGTTTATTCAGCTACAAAGAAAGGCAAGCAACTGATTTTATTACAAAATATGTACCTTCATCAATCCCACATCTACAGGTGCCCCCTTTGAACGATCCCCATCTAGTGTAACACCTAGAAATCAATAAATAATCTAGATTAGTAAATGTTAATTGTTGCTTTTTGATATTCACATTATTGGAAATTAAGGTCATTATCTATCCTGGGGCCTTTTATAAAGTGCAAATCGAAAATGTTTTCTCCAGTAGCATGCACAGAAAAGTGAAAAAAATAGGCTGATGTTTCTAATACATTTTCATACAATTCAACCAAGGAATAAAGTCTTAGATTTACTACTACAACAAAAAATATCAGTACGTGTATACTCTTTAATGAATTACCTTCACGAAATTGCGACCATTCATGCTTGCGATAATGGTGGGGAGCATCCAGGGGAGGAAGCAACCCCTATTTACAATAAAACTTTATCACAAACTTTTATAAAATGATATAAGACAACTATAATGTTTAAAAAAGGATATCATTCAATAATTTGCACACCACATATTTCAAACTCTTATGCATTGGGAAAAGCCGCTTCCTAAGGTACTGTGGCGTCTCCAGATACCTTAAAATCCTTGCAAGAAACTGGGCACCATTTTCATTATGATCTTCAATTTCAAAATTTGTGACCTCTGCATCATCTGAGGATGTGCTCTTGTTATCAAACACTACTACCTGAAATAAAGGGAAGAGGGAAATACTCTTATTTGCTTTAATATATAGTTGAGTCAATGCCGATTGAACCAGTAATTTATGCTACACCAAGATAGGCATAAACCATAATTGTGAGGTTTACTGTACTAGTATGCACTAACAAATTGAGGTGCAGTGAACTAAGAATAACATATTGAGACATCCTTGAAATTCCAACCCTTGTTTAATGTCCCATTCAAAGCCAATGTCTATTTGAAATGAAGCAAACATAGACATATACAGACCTCATCAATTCTGAAAATGGTGGCTGCACGTGCAATTTGACCAGCGAGCTGAGAAAAAGAGCATTCATAAGAGAACTGATATATAGAACATGTTACACTTTTGAGCATTTCTAATGTTCTACACTAGTTAGAAGACTTCTGGTACTACTGAATCACTCATGTACCGCATCAGTGTAGTTACAGCTAAAATTTATTTGAACAATCAGCGCGTCTCTAGAGGAAACATAGTACACTACTACACTTCATAGGTAACAAGAGCATATTCTAAATAGAACTGGGTGAAACAGGAAAATCATAAAAAACTTAACCAGACGAGAACCTCCAAAAAATATATATGCTTTTGACCAAAACAAATACATAGGGGGGGAGTTCAAACTTGTACTGTTTTAAAAACACGATTTGCAGATTTATTGGAGCTATGTTATCGCACTTACAAGAGTGGCAAGCTCGAGAGACTGCGCGTTATCTATGATTGATCCCGCTACGGCGATGCTCACAGTCGGTTTCTCTTTCTCTTTTCTCTTTGTCTTCATTTTTTTCTTCTCATTACTGGTATCCACTGCTCCATCGCTTTGCTCGAAGTTCTTTCTCTTCGCTTTCCTCGCTTTCTTGCTCGTTTTCTCTCGTTGGCGTGCTTCCTCTTCTTCCATTGAGGCGCTGGCGCTGCGTTCTCCTTTTTTGTCGCTAGAGGCGCTGTTTAAGTCGAACTGTCGAACTGATTGGCTTCGCGGGGGCCTCGCCTCAAGCAGTAAGATGAAGTTTGGGCTGGTGATATGGTCCATCTGGATCTGAAGGGGAACGGTCCAGTGTAGCCGCTGGGCCTCACAATAACAGGTCCAATTAGATAATAAAAAAAGGCCTATAATTTTTTTTACCCAAATAGTTTAATTATGATTCTATATATATATAAGCTCAGGGGAACTTTCGTGAATTTAACTTAAAAATTATATCAAATTATCTCTAAATTTTAATTTATCATGCTCATTTTTAAAATTTAATTTATCTTATGGAATATAAAATTTTGAAGTGTTTTGAGCTTTTTAAATTATAGTTTTTAATTTTTAAAAATTAGCTTTAAAAATAATAATAAAATATTTAATGTTTCAACATCATTTTTAAAAATGAATAACAGTGACTTAAAAATATTAAAAAACTTCAAATTTTTGCATCCCATAAGATTTTCATATAAAAAATTTAATGATGATAAATTAAAATTTGGAGATGATTTGGTATACTTTTTGAGTTAAACTCATGAAAGGCCTCTATAAGGTTAAACTCACTGTATCTTTACTATATATATACTAATGTCCTTTATAAAGCACAAAAATATTTCGTACTTCACCTTATATCTCATATTTTAAAATTCAAATGGACGATCCAAATTGTTAAATATAATTTTCATATCAAAATCTCCTTGGTGATCAAATTATATATATTTTTTGGATTTTTTTACTATTTTTTTGAAAGGCTACAAAATTTATTGATCTGATGTCTTCTGAACCATTCAATATCAATGATTTTCTATCCCTTTAAATAAATAGCAAAAAAAATCCAAAAAATATAAAATTTGATCATCAAGGAGATTTTGATATGAAGATCATATTTAACGGTTTAAATTATCCATTTAAATTTTAAAATATGAGACATAAGCGTGAAGTACGAAATATTTTATGCTTTATAAAGCACAATAACATGCCTCTATATGAGAGAGAGAGGAGAATTTGAAAGTTCAAACAGCTGAAAATGATTTTCATATTGAAATATCTTTCGATATCAAATTATATATATATTTTTAATTCTTTTGCTATTTTTTAGAGTAGTACAAAGTTTATTGATCTAATGATTTATGCATCATCCATTAATCTAAAAAATAATAACAAAATTTAGAAAATTATAAAATTTGGTCTCAAAAGATATTTTAATATGAAGATCATGTTCAATAGTTTCGATCGGTCGTTTGGATTTTCAAATTTGAGATACGAACGAGAAGCATGAGAGGTCTGGTGCTCCATGGAGCACCCTAGCCCCTCTCTCTCTCTCTCTCTATATATATATATATAGAGTAATGCTATGGTGCTTCGCGAAGCAAAAAAATTTTTGTGCTTCGCGTCCGTATCTCGAATTTAAAAGTTCAAACGGCCGATCCAAACCGTTGAACATCATCTTCATATTGAAATATCCTTGGAAATCAAATTTTATATTTTTTTGAATTTTTTGATATTTTTTAGATGGGTACAAAGTTTGTTGATCTAAAGATTTCTGCACCATCCAAAACAAGCGACTTTGTACCCATCTAAAAAATATCAAAAAAAATCAAAAAAATATAAAATTTGATCTCCAAGGATATTTCAATATGAAGATGATGCTCAACGGTTTGGATCGGCCGTTTGAACTTTTAAATTCGAGATACGGACGCAAAGCACAAAAAAATTTTTGCTTCGCGAAGCACCATAGCATTACTCTATATATATATATATATAATTAGGCTATGGTGCTTTGCAAAGAACAAAAGCGTTGTGTGCTTTATTCTCTATTTTTAATTTTAATTCAAAATGATCGATCCAAGCTGCTCAATCTAATCTCCATATCAAAATCTATTAGTAAAACAAATTTTATATTTTTTTGGATAGGGGGAAAATTCATCATTTTTGGATGAACCAAAATTCTCCATATCAAGTCATTTTCTCCTCATCAGAAAAAATAGCAAAAAAATTCTAAAAAAAATAAATTTGGTTTACTAATATATTTTGATATGAAGATTAGATTAAACAGTTTGGATCCATTATTTCCAACTTGAAATTAAAAATAGAGCGCAATGCACACAACGTCTATGTGCTTTGCAAAATACCATAGTCGGACTCTCTCTCTCTCTCTATATATATATAGAGAGAGAGAGAGAGAAAGAGAGAGAGAGAGAGAAGAGTAAAGATACCGTGAGCTTAAGCTCACGGAGATCTTCCGTGAGTTTAACTCAAAAAATATATCAAATTATCTTCAAATTTTAATTTATCATGCTCATTAAATTCTTTATATGAAAATCTTGTGAGATGCAAAAAATTGGAGTGTTTTGAGATTTTTAAGTTACAGTTTTCTTATTTTTAAAAATAATGTTCAAACATTAAATATTTTATTATTATTTTTAAAGCTAATTTTCAAAAATTAAAAATTATGACTTAAAAAACTCAAAACACTCCAAAATTTTGCATCCCACAAGATTCTCACATAAAAAATTTAATGAGAATGATAAATTAAAATTTGAAGATGATTTGATATATATTTTTTGAGTTAAGCTCACGGTATCTTTACTCTCTCTCTATATATATATAAGTTAAGTTATGGTGCTACACGTAGTTAATAAATAAATTTTCTAAGCACTAAAAAATATAGCTAAATCATCTTCAAATTATGATTTATGGGTCTCAACAAATTCTTTATATCAAAATATGATGGGATATAACATTTTTCTATGTTTTAAATTTTCTAAGTATTAGTTTTTAATTTTTTAAAATGAACTAGAAAATATGTTATTTGATTATTATTATTATTGAGTCATTTTTAAAAATTAAAAACTAATACTTAGAAAATTTAAAACATACAAAATTTTTATATATCATTGTATTTTGATATAAAGAAGTTATTGAGACTCATAAATTAAGATTTGAAGTTGATTTAGTTATATTTTTTAGTCCATAAAAAATTTAATCATTAAATATACATAGCATATCTCTGTATATATATATCATAGCGACTTGCGAATACTGATAAATTAGTACTATTCTTAAAGATGCAATAAGCTCTTCATCTCGAAACCTATAAACACTCAACTTATTTTAATACAAACATACTAGTAGAAAATACAAAATTTTCAATATATAGTTGTGTTAAAGTTAAATTTGCTAGCACAATATCTTCTGTAAAGTATAGTGGGAAGTAACAATAATAAGTGTTGATCTTTTACTTAATTTCTTTGTTACTATTCACTGTACTCACAAATAAAAAAATATTTTCTTAATGATTAAACCATCTTCATCCTTATCTCGTTTATTTTATTTCTTGACATCAAATAACCCATTATATCATAACTACTAATATATTACTATATTATTCTGTTAAAGGACTCGATTGATATCATCACTCATAGTATATGAGAGACATTGATATTTTTAATAATTATCTTTTCTCCACACAAGTCATACACATGGATAGTATCTTCATGCAGTGACAGAGCTTCTTTATAAAGAACTAGCTATATATCCGTGCGTTGCAGCAGGCTCTTTTATTTAAACATTAAAATATTATAAAATAAAAAAATTCACATTTATTTAATATTAAATTATAAATTCACCAAATTATAGAGAAAACCTATAATAAAGACTATATTTAATCTTGGATAAGATTTTTACACAATATGAATTAATGATTTATGATTTTTATGACAAAAAAAGTAAATTATTCTAACATATATTATCACCATTAATTTCTTATCAAATATGCACAAGGTTTCTAAATAAAAAAAATAATATTATGGAAATAATAGTATTTAAGGGAAAGAAATGGAGAGAAAGAGGGGATCAATGGACACGATCACATACGTTCGATCAATCAAAAATAAATATTAGCCGTCTAATTGAGGGATAAAATGGGTATAATAAAAAATTACCATGACAAAAAATGGACCCTCCAATTCTTAGATGCTTTATATAATAGTATAGATTGAGTCATGACCCCCTATCAATCTTAAAATTGTATAAATAGTATTAATTTTCTAAATAAAATTATATTTGAGACATATAATTGACTATTTCTAATTACTTAATATAAGTAATTAAATCTCATTCTCTCTCTTATTTTTTTCCTTCAAGCTTCATTATTGTCTTCATGATAGCATGTTGCACTAATTAGAGGCTAATCCAGAATTTGAATATAGATGGGGATGGATTGACGGGATCCAAAATATTAAATGATTGACACAAATTATAGGAGACCAATCGATAACTTCTATACACATATAATAAATTTTGTTAACCTTTCCGTACATTTTCATAAATCACCGGGGAGAAAGGGCAGACCCCCTAACCCCCTTGTCTTCATCACCGTGAATAACATTCTCAGTATATACTTCTCATGTAGAAAAAATAACTTATAACTCTTTCACATCATAATTTTTCAAATACATGAAATGATAATGGCACTAACACAATTTATTTTGTGTCATTTTGGTCATGTCTAATATAATGATCTTTATTATATATTTATGTGATTAAATTAATAACTCTTTATTTATGATTTATATAACTCGATCATTATTTAATCTACATATTAGTTTTAAAAGGTCTCTAACCCTTAAAAGATTTATTATTATTTGATAAATAGATGCAATACTTTTACAATCTTGATATTCTTAAACTGAACGTTTAATCAATAATAATATACTCAAGGCAGCAGAACAATATCATCTAATTCATGAACCATTACTTATGCTTATGTTTTTAATTATCAAATAATTGACTTCTAAATCACAATATCAAGATTATTATAATATATTTAAAAATCACATTCATGATGATGAAAATAAATAACTACGATGATGATGTTAAAAACCAGATAAAAAAAGTCGAACAAGTTCCGGTAGGAAAATGAGCATATCCTGTTCGTCCGAGTTCCACGCGGACCTTGTTCATCCGATTTTTGGGCGGATCGCTGGACCTTGTCCTCTCCTTTTTGTCGTGGAAGCATGTATGTCCATTTTTCTGCTGGTATTTCCTTGTTCGTGATTTCTACCTCCGTGAGACTATTCTGGTTATATTTTTTTTTTATTTCCCATTGATATAAATTTTGGGCATTACCGAGCTCTCATCGTTTTATTTAAAATGTAATTTTATTTTCAAAGATATTCTTGCAACCCGTTGACCATTTCTATATATCAAACCAAACCCCCTTTTGGTTGTCGTACAAGCAAACAGACTTCAATTATCATCGCCAAATAAAGCAATATATATAGACATTGTAGATCACCCAACGCTGATCTACTACCAACTGCGCTAATATAAAGCCACCAATAGAAGGAAAGTTGATTAAAGAAACCGAAGGATAAGAACTCGGAATGACTATATATATGTTTAAATTAATTGATCAAGTCTCTGTCAAGAATAAAAAAACAACATCATACTTCCAAGTATACTTCTAACTACAAATTCTCCGAGTATCTCATGAAGAGTCCCGACAACACGTGAGCTCCACCTGACAATTTCAATTCCTTTTTCCAATTTTCAGATTTCTTCATAGGTTTCTTTGGTAAATCAAGGAATAGATTTGAAAGAGTGGTAATTTTGGAAGAGTGATAGAATAGTATATTTTTAGAAGAGTAATAGAAGAGTGGCATTATTGACTATTCAGAAGAACGAAAATATCATCTGACAGTTGTTAATCAGAATAGTTAAAATATGGATAATTATGATACTAACAATGATGATGATGATAAAAATAATAGTGTAATAATAATAATAATAAAATAATAATCATAATCAATAATCCATAATCCATAATCATAATCATAATAAATTATAATATTCATAGTTGTAATCATAATAATATAATAAAAATATGAACATAATCATAATATAGTAATATAATAATATAAATTATAATAATAATAATAATAATATAATAATAATAATAATATAATAATAATAATAATAAATAATAATATTTTTAATAATATAATCATATTATAATAATATAATACAACATAATCATAATCATGATAATAATAATCATAGTCATAATCATAATAATATAATAATATAACCATAATAATAATATAATAATAATATAATAATATAATAATAATAAATAATAATTATAATCAAAATAATATAATAATAATATAATCATAATATAATAATATAATACAACATAATAAAATAATAAAATAATAATAATAAGTAATATAATCATAGTCATAATCTTAATAATAATATAATAATATAATAATAATATAATCATAATCATAATATAATATAATAATAATAAAATTATAATCATAATCATAATATTATATTAATAATAAATAATCATAATCATAATAAGATAATAATAAAATAATCATATTTATATTCATAATAAAATCATATTTATTATAATATAACAATAATAAATAATAATAAAGTAAATAATATTATAATACTAACAGTGATGATAATGTATAATAATAACAATTATTATAATAACATAATATAATAATGTAATAATACTAATAGTGATGATAATAATATAATAATAATAATAATCATAATATAATAATATAATATAATATAATAATAATATTATTATTATTAAATAATAATATAATAATAATAAATAATAATCAATACAAGAATAAATTATAATCATAATATAATAATAAATCATAATCATAATATAATAATATAACAATAATAAATCATAATTATAATCATAATAAAATAATATAATACAACATAATCAAACAATAATCACTATTCTGACGAGAATTAATCCGGTATACCACCTATAATTTGATATACCGGATTAACACTCTTCCGCACTCTTCAAAGTCAAAATTCATTTAATAAATTACTTGTTCAAAATAATAATTCTATTCTTACTCCATACATTTTCAAACAAACCATCAACAACCGCCACAGTTTCAGCTCCGACCATGGATAGCATCTGTCTTGTTCTAGCCGATCGTTTTTATTGTACTTTTCTATTCTTTCAATTGTTTGTTTCGTCGTATGCCTAGTGGGAACCGCCAAAAGCCAGCCTCGAATCGCACTTGCATGATCTCTAGATCTTCTGTGTCAGAAGATTGCAAATTATGTCAAGCCGTCACAATTTTAGGACACGTGTTTTATTTTTATTGATCACATAGCGCTAATTCAGAAGGAAAACAGAAGGTCGCTTATCTTTGTTAGCTTGTTTGTTTGAAACTAGAACTTTATGTGGGTCCCACTCTAGTATCATCTTTATTCGGTTTCTAACTTTCTTCAAAGCTGCTGAAGTGCTGTGCTGGTCGCTGAACGTAGAATGGAAAAGAGCATGTTAGTCCACGTATGAATAGTTCGCATCAGTGCAACCCCAATTTAAACCTCAACTTTTTCGCCTCAACACCTTGTTAATATTAGAATTATCAATTATATGTAGTTTATATGAGTTTTAAATGCCTAACAAGGATAGAGCGAATGCTAAGGACGGGGAAAAAATGTTGTATAAAGGAAGGTTAGTTAACCACAACCTCTATGTTATAAATTGTTTATTTGTGGCCTTTGTACTCTAAGAGAAACAATAGACTAATACTCTAAGAGAAACAACCTCTATATTATATAAGTCAAAATAATAAATTAAAATGATAAGCTAATATAAAGTACTATAAAACCAATTGAAAATAATTTTGCAAATGATACAATACAAATTGTAGGGATATAGAATTATTGCTAATTCAACAATCTTGTTAAATATTACGTTATTTAGAAGTATGATGTAACAAAGCTTTTGCAATTATTTTGCAGTGATATGAGAATTTTCATCCTTGCAATAGCAAAAAAAGAAAATCCATGAAAATCAATTCTTTTTTGTCATGACAGTAAATTAGAAATTATATGATGAAAACATTTGTAACTTAATGTGAAAAAAATGCTAACTTGCCGTGTAAATAAATTCAGTTTGTATAATTTCAATGATGTATATGCTTTGAAAAAAATAATGTATATCTAAGAGGCGGTCTGTGATGAATCCACCACTGTTATTTATTAATCACACGGTGATTTGTTTCACTAATTGTTGTTCTTTTACTAATTACATTAAATCAAATGTATTCACCTTATACAACTATCAAATAAACGATTTAAATTTAATCCGATAATTGAACTATATATAATTACTATCGTAGCTCTTGCAATATTTCTACCATAATTTTTGCAATATTTCAATCAACTAAAACTAATTTCTCCTAAAAGAGTAAAAGGTTGCGATGGCTTATTGTCAATTATGACCAGAAAGAAAAATAACAATAAGGGCATAGACATAAAAGAGCCAAAGCAGAAAAGATGGATTGAAAAAGGAACATAAAAAGGAGCAGCGCAAAAGGGTCTTTTACTTTTTCTTTCAGCTATCAAGAACCGCGCTGTAACCACTGTTGCCTTGGGGGCTTGGGGCTTTGGCCACCGCCCACCGGGCTCCGCCAATCACTTCACCAGACTTGACTCCTCTCCGATCAATCGACTGAGTACATATATATCGATAGATATAATATAGAGAGAAAGAGGCTAAGTTTCGATGGGGTGCACCCAATCGAAGATCGACCAAGATGAGGCGATCTCGAGGTGCAAGGACCGCAAGCACCTTCTCGCGTACGCCGTCTCTTCACGAAACGCCTTCGCCGCGGCGCACTCCTGCTACTCCGTGTCACTGAAGAACACCGGTGCCGCACTCTCCGACTATGCCCGTGCTGAGATCGCCCCCGATCACACCTCCTCCTCTGGCGTGAATTTGAACGCAGTCGTGCCCAATTCTATGCCTATACGGCCGCCGATGGAGACCTTGCCGCCACCCCCGCCTCCACTCCCAGCGGATTTACCACCACTTCAACGGTCAGTTAGTATGCCGGATATACCCCTGCCTCAGCCAGTGAAGAAGCCACTGGCCGAGGCTTCCATTCAAGAGGAGGAGGCTGAGGAAGCAGATGACGAGGAGGAGGAGGAGGAGGAGGAGGAGGAAGAAGAAGAGGTACAAAGCTTTTTCTCCAGTTTTAACTATATAGGAGTTCTCTTAAATTTCCCTTTTGTTGAAATTAGGTTCGCCAATTAATGGGGTTTTTGAATTGCTTATCGAACAAAGAAATGATGTTTCTAATTATTACTTGATTAGTGTTATGTGGTTGCTGATTAGCACCTAAACAGGAAATTCACTGATTGTGCGGATTTCATCTTTTCAGGAGCGTGAACTAGCTTTTTAATCGTGGAGTAACTTATAGATCAGTGTTCCATAACATTGTTTTGTTTTTGGTTTTTGATGAATGTTCTATAACTTTGTTCCGGATACTTGGGAGATGGCTCTACATGGCATGTTACATTTGCATCTGCTACCTTATAAAATGAAAATTATAAGAAAAATAGGGCCCTACTATTCTAATTCGGACCATTTTATTTAAATTGAATGGATCAAATTTGACATGATTGGGATTCTGGGGCTCTTTTATATGAATTTGCTCCTTTCATTTTCAATTATGCAATTGATTTGAAATAGTAGGGGTCTACTTTTCTAATAAGAAACTCTATGTAGTTAGGAATTATGAGCAACCAATTAAGGAAAGGACCTGATTTCTTTAGTTAGATATCTTATCTCTAATTGCACAATTTTATTCCACATTTAGTAACATTGACTTCATTACAATCAATGTCCAACATGTAGTACCCTACAATATCTTTTTTCAACATAATTTTACATTTTATTAATTGTATTTTGTTTTGGGGTTCCCACTTTTTGCTAATGTCAGGCTTATAATAGTGAGTCAACCTAATAGTTGCAGAGGGCTTTTCTTGTGGCGCTTAACCTTAATACAACATGAGTTAAATTACAAACATATATACATACAAACAAACACACAAATAAAAAGGAAACAGAAGTTATATGTAATTTATAATATAACAGGAGACCTTGTCGAAGTCCAGAAATCACCACCACCACCTATCCCTCCGAAGAAGTGATCCCATCTCAACAGTCACCATCACAGCTTCTCCACCTCGGCCTCCTCCTGCCTTACCAGTGCAGCTTCAACCTTCAAAACGAACCGAACCCTCCATCCCTGCTGCTGACCTGCCACCACCAATGACCAATCCACCTGAGGGTGGTTGGGACTACTTCATATTTGGTCATGATACTGTTAACCCCCCTACCCTCAGCCAACCTGAAGAGCATCCCTGGCAGGAACCGCCAAAACCACTTGTAATTGAAGAAGAGAAAATCGAAAAGCTGCCTACCCCTCCACCTAAGGTTGTGCCACAGATGGTAGAAATGCCACTTGAATCTCCTTCAAAGCCACCCAAGCAAGTGAAGAAGGCAAAGCCTAGAACTGTTAGCAACAGTGAC
>CAXKVV010001070.1:0-29810 GCA_964058805.1 Schoenoplectus triqueter | reverse complement strand
AATAAATGAAAATAAACCAATTATACTCAACGAATTGTTGCATGGTATTTTTCTTTTTAAAATAAAGCATTACAGAAATGGAATGTGGAGCCAACTTAAAATGGTGTTTATCATCCTTCCATTCTTGGTAAGCTGCTGGGGTACCCACAAGATTTGTTGTACCAAAGGATCATTGTGAAAGCATCCTCTGTGGAGGACCAAATCATACCGGGTCCGGTATCTTGCCAATTTGATTTTGTAAGCTATTTGTTGCATCTCTAGCCTTCCATTGCCTCTTTGTAGCCCCGGTCACAGAATTTGAGTTTTGGGTTTCTCCGTACCAATTTCCATATCATCACTGGTGTACTTTTTTTTAAAAAAAATTGTTACAATTATGTAGAAGTGTACATTCTCGGTCTGGTTGTGTCAAATGTTTTTGCAACTTTATTACAATTATATAATTTGTTTTTGTTTTACTAAGCGTTGGTTTATTTTTTTCTAAAAATATGGTGGCCCCACTTATGTGCACAGTTGTAAGGTTTTATTGACACATTGATTTATATTGTTTATAATTTATTTTGATAAATAAATAAAACATAGTTCAAGCACGCACTGTTGAAATTTTTTTTTTGGTTAGAAATTCAACATTGGATATTAAAAAACAAATAGGGTCTGAGATTGTAAGAAAATTTGAGAGTTATATGGCAGACACACAACTTGTCAAGTTGGGCACATAATGTAATAATAATCATTTACCAACAACATGTTGCCAATTTATTTATTTATTAATAAATCATGCATCTCATCGCTGCACTTCTGGACAGTGTCAGTGAAACAACCAAAGCACAGAGATAGCCATCCCTACCAGGACACAAGAGATCCAATTGAAATAAGAAGTCAAATTCCATTGATCATCATCACTGACAGAAATATCTATCAAGCGATAACGCTTTTACCATCCGACGGTTCTGATGCTTCCTTTTGTTATCATGAGATGATCCGACGGTGGAGGATTGGGGGGGACCAAGTCAGGCAACTGTCCAAACAGCACCACTATTGGGACCTGGTTGGAGCATGAATACATGCCACTTGCCATGTAAAGGCAAACTTTGGTGACGGTTGTTTGGTGCTGTTGTATTAAGATCCAACGGCTGGTGATTAACTTTTCTTTTAACAAAGTAATGCTTTGCAATTAATGATGTGCACACTGTGAGTCAGTGACACTGGGACAATGGAATTGCTTGTTTCTCTCAAAAAGAAAAAGAAAAAGAAAAAGAATTGCTAGTTGCTCATAAAGTGATAATTATGATGCAAGTACTGCCTACAAGGCTTTAGTTTGTTTGTAGAGAGGGGAGGGGAGGCCTTTTTGTTCAACATGGATTAATTATTCATTATTTGGTACTTGATGTTTTTGGTTAAGTGATATATTATTATACAAGTTGTCTTGCATTTATATATCACCTTTATTTCACTTTGTTTAATGTTAGAATTTAGTTACAATTTATAATTCATGCTCCCTCGATGAAATGGATTTTACAACAGAAAAAAAAATACAGATATCTGACGTGCACATACCCATTAACAGATATTGATTACAACTAAAAAAATATATTTCCTCTCAACTCTTAAGCAGGTGTTATCAGTAGATGAATTAATAGATTTTTTTTGTCAACTGAGTTGCCATTTTTTGCGCTATTTATTCCATCTTTAAAGATGTCTACGTTGAAATCGACTTGAACCAGATATTTCTCAGCAATAATACGTAATCCACGAACTTGGGATTTATTATTATAAAAAATTAATAGTAGCAGATAGATATATTAATAATGTTAAAGTACTCCCTACAGTATTAGGTGTATACCCAACAAGACAGTACAAACATTTCCTAATACCAGTACAAAATAAATTTGACAAAATTTATCATGCATCTACTCCCCCTGAAATAGCTATAAATGGGTGCCGGAGGGTGTCTGACCTGGTGATATCTGTGAAACTGGTAATCTTTGGAAAAAAAAAATTGGTAATTGTAAATCGTCCCCTAATTATCCCCCTTTTGTTCTCTCAGCGTAAGGTAACGTACGTTGAATCTTGAAATTTCAAATTCGAAACCGTATTTAACAGAGAGATCTTATACTGAGTTACTGACATATTGGGTCCACACGTTTTCACCTCGCAACAGTCACAAGGGCCATTTTTTTCTTGGTTTTATTTACTTCGTGGGCTCTTCCTTCTATCGAAATTGGAAATATCATGTTTTGTACAACTGATGCAGATACCTGATAAACATTACTTGTGGAAAAAAGAAAAAAAATATATCAAACCGACAACCCCACTTTTTTTTTTTTTTTTACCTCGTTTTAGCTTGTGAAAATGTACAAAAATTGACTAACTAATAGAATTTGATATGAAAAATATATTGAGCGGTTCGAATCAATCATTTTTTATATTAATCATTTCCGATTAATGTAAACTTGAAGATGGAAAATAGAAACGGTACAAGTTGATATCTCTTTGATTCATCTCCTGGTTGGATACTTCATGCTTGTACAGGAAGTATTAGTCTTCCAGTACGAATATTTGGTAGCTGACGTCTGATGATATATATTACGAAAAGAAGATTGAAATTCAAAACTAAATAATTACAGTATATATGATATGATATGTTTCCCTAAAGAAGGTTTTGAGGAAGATAACGGCTGATTTCTAAAAATAAAATAAAACCAAAAAACATTACTGATGAGCTAAACCATGTCCTAGTTATGTTATACTTAAATAATATAATTATGCAAAATCTGTTACAAAGAATTAATGAAAATTAAACAAATGATTAATAAAAATATAAAATATTAAAACCACAAAAATCATTTAATGCGGTGTAATATATTAAGTAGCATTGTAGTATATTCAATCTTACACAATTTTTTTGGAAGTATGAGATTAGGATAAATTCCACAAATCACCCCCCCCCCACTTGAATTGGGTTTTAAACTAGACATACCAGACAGAGAACAATACCTCAAATCCTCAATCAAACTGTACTTTGATGTGATTACTTGATCTTACTCACGGTTACAAGGTTACTTCATTAATTCTAAATGAGGAGGTATCAAATATCTTAATTTATTTGGTTTAATTATGTTTCTACTTTTAAATTTTTAACAACTTAAAATTTAAAATTAAAATATCAAAATACAATCGTTAATTTTGATCTATGTTATATTTTTTTCTTACACAAAAAAAATATTTTTTTAACTTTCATTTTGTTGTAAATCAACAAGTTATAAAATCTTCATTTATAAATTAATTATATTAGTGTATTTTTTTATAAGTTTTTAGTGTCATATAAAATTAGAGATGCAAACAGGCTTAATCGAATAGAACTCGAGGTTAACCGAACTGAGCTAAATTAAACTTGAACTAAAATTAGGGGTGTCAATTATTTACCTGACCCGACCCAGCATGACCAAACGATAAATGGATTGGATATGAATCAAATTTTTTTTACCTAAATCGGTTCAGATCAGATTCGATTCAACCCGACCCAACCATAAATGGATTGGATATGGATCTAATTTTTTTTACCCAAATCGGTTCGGATTGGATTCGGGTCAACCCGACCCAACCCGATTAATTGTGTTTTTTGAAATATTTTTTATTTAGTACTAATTGAACCTTAAATATATATTAATTATGCATTAATTAAGATTAATTTTAATTAAATTAATATTTAATTATTTAAAATAATATAAAAATAATATAAAAATAATTAATTATTTTACACATGTCGGATCGGGACAACCCATAACCTGATCGGGTCAGGCATGAGTCAATATTTTTTTACCCGAATGTAATCGGGTCGGGTTCAGATCAAATAAAAATAATAATAATGATCTGATCTGACCCGACCCATTGACACCCCAAGCTAAAACTGAGCCGGATTGTCTCAAACTTGAGCTAGAATCAAGCTCCAGTCGAGCTCAATTATTATAATTTTAAATTTTATTTTCATATAATTATAAATAACTAATATCTTATTAATTTTATAATTAAGTTTGAAGAATATCTAATATTTTCACATTATTATATATAAATATAGCATAAATAAGTATATTCTTTTAATTTTATGGATTATATTAATTAATTTATTAATATCTATTTAATTTTAATACTAAAAATATTGAGATATTTACGAGTCAAATTGAGCTGATGAAAAATCAAACTGAACTCAAACCGAATTATTAAAAAATTGAGCCGAACTCGAATGAGTCGTGTAGCCCTTAATAAAATGATATTCAAACATCTAAATAAGATGAATTAGATTAAATCTAATAATTTTATTTTGAAATTTTAATTTTAAATTTTAAATTATTAGAAACTTAAAAAGTGTAGACATGATCGAGCCATAAAAAAAATTAAGAAATTTGAACCCTACTCATTTTAAATATGAAAAAAAAATCTATAAAAAAATAAAGAGTAATTATTTAATGTTAAAACTTAAGATCAAAGTACAAGAATTAAGTCATAGATATATCGTAGCAGAAGCACTTGATCGAAGCGGTTTGTTCATGTTGATTGATTCTACAACACTCTCCTTATCCTTGTAAGCATGTACAAAGTATTGCTTGGTGTTCACAAATCCACAACCTAAAAATCTCCGACTTGAGATTCTTCTTTCTAATGGTCTCTCTGAGTGTTTCTCTATCTTTCAACGTATCCGTAGCTTCCAAAATTTCAACATTTGAAATTATTTGTAGGTGGGAATTTGCCTTCCTAAAAAAAAGAGAAAAAATCATTATAATGAAATATTATGCCAATGGAAAGCACACTTTACAGTTCATCAAATTATTTGAATTTTTAACAACTGCATCGCCAAAGAAGATTCTATTGCATAAAAATTGAGCTCACACTCAAGCTCATTAGCTTTATATTTTTGGATAAAAGATGAGACTCTAGCTTTCAAATTTCAATTGATAGCATGAAGTTTTAAACTTATAATCTCTTGAAAGCCATTGTAAATAGCTATCACTTAATTTATTTTTTATTTTACTTACGCATTTGTTGGCCCGAATTTGCTGCATGACCTCGTCGACAATATAAAATTAAATAA
The DNA here is from genome assembly GCA_964058805.1 of Schoenoplectus triqueter. Taxonomy (NCBI): domain Eukaryota; kingdom Viridiplantae; phylum Streptophyta; class Magnoliopsida; order Poales; family Cyperaceae; genus Schoenoplectus; species Schoenoplectus triqueter. Next base: position 24,724 of record CAXKVV010001070.1, on the reverse strand, counting down.
ATATTTAAAATATCATGACAGAAGATAATGCTAATTTCTTACTTTTAGTTACTGATTGGGGATTCGTAATGCCGGCAATTAAATAGTTGGAAAGAGTGTGCTATATACCGGAAGAAAACTGCATTTATTATTTTTTATTTTTTTATTTTTTACGCATTCTGAAAGTGTAAAACATGAACATAGAAACTATTGAACTGATTTTTCATGTGTTCATGGTTTCAAGAAAGATAGAAGGTACAATCAAACCATCTTCAAGTTCATTAACCAGAAATTAAATAGTTTAATTAAGCTTAACTCATTTACTCAACCCTATTTTATATTACCCGATTATTAGTACTATTAAAAAAAACAAAGAAAGGTGCCTTGTAATATATGCTGTTGGGCCGTTGAAATATCCAACGGGTGAATACAAATTTTCAACATGGGAAGAGGTTGATTAGTAGAAATCAAAAATTAAACTTTTGTTGGTTAGCATGAGAAGAACATCTAGGGCTTGATGCTACATTGACCCATCATTAATTGCAGCACCTCTTAGGGACTCCCAAGGAATTTAATGGACCACATTTAATAAGAGAATTATTGACATAATTAGCGCCCTTTGAGAACCTAAACTAAAAGAGTCACAACATGATATATTATCGAATATTTACTTGACTTGTCACGCTGCTGCCCTCCTATCATTGAGACATTCAAGGTGCAAGAATCTATAAATTAGAAACAAACTTCATTTGTTAAAATATAGTTTACATGCTGACGAAAAGAATTAAATTTTAAAATAAATCCGTCAAAAATAATAATTTTAAAATTCCAACTAACAAATATTTTAATGCTGATCGAAGACCTATATGATCGAAAAATTGAAACGTGACAGTGTACGATAGATGCAAAATATATAATTTACTACAAAAAAATTATTTAGATCCTCGACATGTCAGACGCATTTACTTACTAATAAGAGGAATGAAAAACACAAGGGATCTCTAATTTATATATATATATATGATAGAACAAACAAGAATTTTTACAAAGCTGCATATATTACTTCAGAGCTTGGTAACTTAAAAGTTTTATTTATGTATTTACAATCATGATAAGCGGGACATGTACAAATGTAATGCAGGGATTGAGTAGATATAGGAAATGGTGGGGATCCCTTCACAATTATTATTTTTTGATAATTTTGACAATTTTACTTTATATAAATTTATATAAATTTATATAAATTTATATTTTTAAAGTATATTTTTAAACTTGTGGATTGATTATGATTTAATTTTGATGTAATATAAGTATCATTTAGTATTCCATCAAAGACCATCAAATTTAAACCGTTAAACTATCATATAATTTTGATGATCATTGATAAAATATCAAATGACATTCAAAGCACTAAAAATTATATCATAATCAATCTATAAGTTTAAGAATACAATTATTTATAAATTTTTCTATAAATTTATATGAAGTTGATTTTCAAAATTATCAAAAAAATATAGTCATGAAAGATCACACCCGGAGAGCCACTCTCACCAGTTTGTAAATAAAAATGGAATTCGCAAAAGTAATATTTCATTGGATGATGTGATGACCAATCCATTGTACCGAAAACTTTAGACAATCAAGTGCAAGTGTAAGTACGTAATAAAAGTAGATTTAGAGTGAGTATAACTAAAATAATATACTTATCATGATAAAAATTGATATACGTTGATTAATAAATTTTCATATATAATTTTTTGTGAGATACTAAAATATTCTCTTAGAGTATTTTTAATTATTTATTTCGGATATTTGAAAATGATCTATTTTCATATAGAATTGTTTTTCATTTAATTATTATTTTAGAGTCATATGAAAAAATATTAACAAATACAGTTAAAACTAAAAAAAATTTGGTATTCTACATGATACATAATTTATGAGCTACATGAACCAAAATCTTTTGAGACAATAAGTATATTTTTTGTTATGCTCACCGGAAAAGTTTGTGAGCTTATGCTCATCATAGAACTACTCCAATTAATAATATAATATATTTTACAATAAAAATAAGGTGGAAATTCAAATTCATGGCCTACTCCAAAGCAACATAATTCAACAGGTTATCCGAAAAAGCTCAAACTTACGGCTCCAAATCTGCTGTTATTCTTGGAGAAAAGAATGGTCCTCCTTTTCTTTTAAAAAACATAAAAAAAATTATAAAAAAGAAGTTTTTTATAGATATATTATTTTACTTGTAGATTGATAGTCCGTCAAATTTTATTTAATTATATTAACGTTTGATAGTTCATCAAAGATTAACAAATTTAACAGTGTTTCATCGATTTTTGCAACGATTTCAATTTAATAGTCTTTAATGGACTAGAAAACATTAATGAAATTAAATAAAATTTGACGGACTATCAATCTACAAGTAAAAATATATATATACAAACTTTTTTATATTTTTTATATTTTTGTAGAAAGAAAAGAGGGACCCTCCCTTTCTTCAAGAATAACAGCAGATTTGGAGCCCAAACTTAAAATATAATAAAGCAGACATAATCCGATGTTTATATTCTACATACAAAGTTTCAAATGAATTCTTGCAACGAATGAGTGGATGGAAGAACGCTTTATTGTGAAAAAGTCTTGTTATCTTAGTTCATTTAATATTTTTGTCACCAGCGTAACACTATGTGCGAATAATTTGCATCTTTGTATTTATAATATTTATTTGTATCTTTGTATCCGAAAATAATAACTATTTCCAATTATACATGCTTGCCCCATCGTGAACTACTGAACTTAAGACTTCAAGGAATTATTTACGAAACATTAGAGATCTATAATACAATTTCTGAAAGTGTCAGGGACTATTTTGTAATATATCTTTTTTTTTCTTTTAGTACCTCTTTTTTTGTGGCCGGGGCTGCGGCCAGCGCAACCGAGCTTTCTTGTCGATAATTTGTGATGTAGGGATTGTGTAATGGGTTGTCACTATATATATGCACAACTTCATACTCTTATTTGAGAACATTTGGATAGTTTTTTCTTTATTTTTTTATTATTTGGTAGTTAGTAGTATGTACAATTAAGGCAAATTAAGGTGTGGTTTTGTTTCATTTATTTTAGACCACAATTAGATAGTGTATTTGTAATGAAATTTGTTTTAAATGCTTGTTTGTTGTTAATATATTGAATTTATTTGGAGCTGTCTTTTATATTAAAAATTGAGAGTTGCCAGCACTTTTTCGGCCTACATATTATAATATTTTTTGAGAGAAAAATAAAAGTCTTAACTCATAAATTTTATTTTGTATCTATGAAGGTTTGAACTCATGACGTTTTTGAGACCATCTTAATTAGCTACCACTTAAATTAATAGACTATTTGCACCAATATATTATAGTTAATAACACAAAACATGCAAATTGGCCACCTTCCTTTAAAAGCATATTATACATGAATTTAGATTTTTTTTTTTAAGAAAATAGATCATTCATTAACACTAGTATATATATTTTATATGTCATTCTGAAAACTTTGAAAATACGACGACTCCATAAGTATTAATAGGAGCCCATTATAGTTTATACTAAATGTACAACTCATATATCTTAAAATACTTAGAAGCAAACACAACTTTGAAAGCTTCATTGTCGTTTTCTTTTCACAATAATTTGGATAAATAAGTTTCACAAATCATAATGTGTTGAAATGTTATCTGGCTCTCTGCTAAATAGATATAAATGCACGTCTCACTCATGATCCAATACATGTCAGAAATACACATGGCTACACAGTTTAATTTCATGATAAATCTGAACTATCCATATATATAACAAATACATCAAGTACACTCGGAATTAGTGATGGGTTATATATATATATATATATATATATATATATGGGAGTGAACTGTGAGACCATTTTCCAAAGTCGGCTGAGTCATGCTCAAAGACTGAGAAAATTATTTAGAATTTGCAAATTGGAAATGCATAAATATCTTCTTAATAATCATAACAACAATAAATGCTCTGTTTGAAATGGCCAAATGATTCAGCGCCCACCATATTTTACACCACTAGTATATTTATCATTGCTGACACTTCCGTAGTTCCGTGCTACCTACCAAAAAAAAAATCCTATAATTCAGAAGAGTATATTGCATGAGTACAAAATAAAAAAAAATCGGAGACATTATTAAATCAATAAATACAAAAAAATGATTCTTATGGTTATACCTGTAGACTTTTTTTATTTGGGTATGCAAAGAAATCAAGAACGACATAATATGGCATGCACTAATTTTGTACATTTGATATATGTCGTTGTCTGACCAACATTTTTTTTATTTCTTCATACTATTTTCAAATAAAATGATTTACACAATTTTATTAACAAGGCTCTATATTTTTCTTGCGGGTTATTTTGCCCGGTATATTTAAAAATTATGTATGGAGGGTCTTGTAGATTCTATACGACTCATTTTTGGGTGCTATCTACGGTTGAACCGGAGATCCAAAACTTTAACCTAAGTAATTTACATAAATAAAAAAAATTATGACAACTTTGGTGCCTGACGGAGACTTCATCATGGTTGCAAAATATTTCTTGTTGCCAATTATAAGAAATCCAAAAATTAATGCAAATAACACCTGGAGAAGAGAGTGGCTTGTGCAATCGTAGACCCAAATAAATTAAACCAATGTCAATACATTTATTGGTTTTTATTCTTTGATGGTTGATTGGATACAATGGTATCCTCATTCTTGCCAACCTGTCCTTAATTTTTGACCCAATCAACCCACTGGATGCCAAAATCACATCAAATCTGCTTGAGTCCCATTATCAAATGTGATTCCTGTTACATTATTAGCAACTCTAGCTGTTGACACCTTGATTCCACATAAAAAAATGCATCATCTTGCTACAAAAAATGAAAAAAGAAATATTTACAGTCTCTTATCGTTTTTTTTTTTGGTGTGGATAGAGAAGTATCTTTGCAGGTTTTTCTTGATAAAAAGAATCCTTGTACATTACGAAGACAATAATTGCACAATGTTTCATGTTTCTAAGATGAGCATATAAGTTTTGAAAAGTGACAATAGCCAATAGGCGATTGGATAATTTTCTTGTTTGGCAGTTGTACCATCCATCGTCGCTGAAATTTTTTGTTTGATTTAACTAATATCGAAAATTGTTAGTTAAGAGTAATTCAAATTAATATTGTAGTTTATGTTATAAAATAGTTTTTTTTTCTGAAATTACAAATTTTATTTATGTCATAAAAGATTCAATTAATTGCTCTCTACGATTTTCACATTAAAATCTCGTGAAAAACAAAAATGTAACATTTTTTTGAATTTTTGCAATTTTTGGATATATTAATTTATTATTGGGTGATTCCAAATATTCTGATCAAGTCATTTTCTCCCCACTCAAAAAAAACAATAAAAATTACAATAAAGTTGTAACTTTTGGTTTTTGCAAGATATAATTATCTCACATTCCGGAATCAAATTTGCTGACAGCACCAACATGATAAGCTAATCTCTTTGATAAGTTCCCATTAAAAATATCTAACAGTAATTATATAAGATAATTACAAACTCACGTACACGAGGGGAGCCGGGAGCGCATGTGTACAAATATTCAACGCCAAACAAAATCTCTAATGTACAAATTATTGCGTATAAAATTGACTGGAGACAGGAAATGTTATAATCTATTGAAAATTGCTAACACGACAACGGGTAGTACGGGGAGCTGTTCGGTTGACCGGATTAGCCGGTCACCCAATCGATCCAGGGTTGTCAACGGGTAAGATACGGTTCGAATGGAGGTATTTTCATATTTATATTTATTAAAAAAATTATTTATAACTTATTTATATTTATTAATTTTTTTATCTATCATTTATCTTACCCATTAAAAATTTCAGATAACTAACGAATAACGGTAGATAACGGATAAAAATAAAAATAATTCAATGAAAAAAAAATATGATTTAGATAGATAAATAGTATTAAATAAATATACTAATAAAGTATAATAATAAATAATATTTTAGATATAATAAAAATTATATAATTTTTTATGTCAATTGTCATAAAAAATATATACATATTACTATATATATATATTTATATAATTTAACTATATATACATTTATATAATTACTCAATGGATAACGGGTAACGAAAATCTCTTACCCATATTCATATCTGATAAATTAACGATTTTTTTATTCATATCCATATCCGATGAACTAACGAAAATGTAACCTTATTCATATCGATCTTATCGGACTTATCGGACTTATGGAATATGATATAGATCGGATAAACGATCAAAAAAATACCATTAACGGTCCTAACCCACCCACAACTTCTTCACTTCGTGTCCTGCACGTGTGGACCGTTGAATGGTTCTACCGTTAACCCGTGTTATATTTATACCGGCACGTGGCTGTTACATACCGACCAGCAAGAGGTGCGCCGCATATGGTGTGTATGTGGCGTACAGATTCCAAGGATGCTGTAGGAATTCGAGGCGGGTCTAATATGTCTGAACATTTTTTTAATTGCACCCTGGAAAAGTGGAAATTATTTAAACTTCTTTTCAACAAAAATGATATGCGTGGAAAAATATAATGCACACGTGGTGTCTGCCCTATGGACCTCTATACAGCCCACAAATCTCAGTTTTTTTTACTGTGTTTAGTCTTTAATCTTTAGTCTTTACAACACAATCTCCACTACGCATGAGTTACAATGTTATACACATCTTTTTTCTATTAATAACGATATCCATTGCTCTGATTTGTATTATATTAGTGAAACATAAGAGATGTGGGAATGTTCATATTTTTGTTGTTGTTTTAGATCAACAAATTATCTATTATACAAATTGTGATATTTTACCAGCAAGAAAAAAATCTGCCTGTTATAAGGACTCTTAATTTAAAAAAATTGTATGTACCACTAAATTTTTGATAAATAAATTATATATTTTACTTAGATATATTTTATGTCTAAATAAGTTATCAGGACTCTTAAATTTTTAAATATGATCAATTTTTATTTAATAAAATTAATTTATAAAATATAATATTTTTCTTTTCTAACTAAGGTTATGGACAATTTTCTTTTTTACAATAAAATTAATAATAATTGATGTGTAATGTATTTTATGTATACTTTTTAAAAAATATATATATATATATATATATATTAATGCATGGTAAAAAAACTGACAGAATGAAGAGAAAAAATAAATTTGGTGAAAATATCCATTATTATAGATATTCGGTCCTCATCATCAATTTAAAAAAACGGTGAAAATGCTAATTACTGAAAGAATTAGTACATATACTCTTTATGATATAGTATAGATACAGAACAATATGGCTCAATATATCATAACATTTTTTTACTCAATTTTTATTAGAAAAACAAGACATGATCTGAAAAGTGTTCAAGATACGGTAAGTAGAAGCTAAAATCTAATTTATAGAATAAATATGGAGGAATTTGATGGAGTAACAAGTTCAGAGGCACCTCAATTTTCATCATCAGCAATACAAAATAAAATATAAAATTATACAAATGGAGACCAATATGGAATACTCAACCAATCTGTAGCTTTGCATACACGACACAATGCCACTTCGGTCGAATCGAATGAATAACCAGAGGGCATGAGATCTAATTTGATCGAATCTAAAAAAGAAAGAAATTGTTTTCTAAAAAAAAAAGAAAGAAAGAGATGAAGATGAACGGAGATTCTCCGGTGTAATATGCAGAATTGTGATCGCACGATTCTGCCACAAAACGATCACGACGGCTCGATTGAATTTAAACAGTTCAAATTTGACTAATAAGGGTGTATTTTTTTTTTATTTTGGCGGGTCTCGTTCGTCATAGTCACAATAACATAACTCTGCCATCACACCTATGACAAAAGATGTAATCCATAATATGTATATCTCTAGTCCAATATATATATTTTATTTATCTATCCTATTTGCTTCTTCCACTTTCCATGCTTTGCAAGGTAAGCAAATCTAATAATCTGTGTGTGCTATTGGTTGCTATATTTGAAACGGAGAGGGATCAGCTGACAATAATTATTTTAATAATCTTGATGACGAGATTTTAAATAAATTAAAAAATAAACAAGAGAAAAATTATAGATATTTTTTTTGTACTTATAGCCTGATCATGTATCAATTTCATATAATTCAAGTGTTGTTTCATAGGAATTAAAACATTATATGTAACTTGCGGCAGTTCCGATTTATGGATCTTTTATGGCCCATTAATCAATTCCCCAATTCCTAACTTGTATAACATTTGAAATATAATCAATTTATATATAGATGGAGACGTTCATAAATAATTTTCCATTTCTAACATACTTATTTTAAAGGGTTTTCAAATTTACTTGAAATCTCAGTGTGAAAATTGAGTTGACAGTGTTGAGCGGACTTTTATCATTGACAAAATAACCATTGTCAAATGTTCCCTTCACAATTGACATTGTGTGCTGAACAAAAGTAGTGACACACTGATACTTGTAATATATTACAATGATAAAATTAATATTAGCTCCAAACCTCCGATATAAATTCTTTAATTAATTAGATAATTGATTAAAAAATTAAAATACATCAACGCTTATAATGTAGCAGTGAGAGATTTGTTCTGATAGTTTTTATTCACAGAGTCCTTATAAATAATTATAAAATTTGAGAGCTTGACTCTATCTTTCCGATAAAAAAAAACAAATAAATACAAGTAACGCCGGCGCAAGAGAATATGAGAAATATGTTGGTAATGCATGACTCTTTAAGAAACATAGACGAAAATAAAATATATGAAAGAAAGAAAGAAAGAAAGGAAAAGTACAATTTTTATAGTTGCTGTTGGTGCATAAACAATACAAACGGATGCGTGCTTTAACCTTTCAAGGTGGATGGGATTGGTTAAAATTATGTGTATTCGATTTTTTTTTTTGGTGTTATATATGATGCATGCATCTGATGGAGCTAGTTTTACGGTCTCTATTAATTTTAGCGCCAAAAAATCTTCAGACTACCGTGTGGGTACTATTTGCTATGTATAAATTTTCTAATTAAATTGTAATGATTGTAAGTCTTCTAACCTTTCATATATTTCACATCATCAAAAACTTTTCCATCATAAATTTTGTTTAAAAAATTTTCATCTACTTCAACCCAATAATTCGTATATATTTTTTCTCTCTTGTCAATTAAAGTAATATGTGTGATATATTTAAGTGAAATCTAACTCTTAAAATGATCTATTTTATTATGACATTATATAAATTATTATATATTTAATTATATTATTTATAATAATAATTATTATTATTTACATTTTTAGATTTAAATATTAATAAGAATTGTTCGGTGTAATAATATTTCGAAGTCATTTTGTTCAAATATACAATTGTACAAAGTTAAAAAATAATAATATCGTTATCAATTTGGAGAATGGAAATATACATCTCTGTTCCTAACAGTAGTATTGCTTCCCACAAGTAAACGTTAAAAAGAAAATCTAATAATGAGAGGAAGATTTTTGAGCGAGAAAAATATAAGCTTACTAGTACCGAATTTTTATTAATAAGGAGAAAATAAAAAAATCACGGTTATACCCCAACTGGGTGGGAAATGAAATCACAAAAAGAGGAAGTACGACAAAAGAACTAAGTGAGAAAATACAGCTTATTTCCAGTGCTCTTTTTTCTTTTCCTTGCCTTGTATAATGGTATACAAAATACAATTCAAAATAACAGCATTCTTCACCCAAATTAGCATTCATCCAGTTCAAAACGACTCCTTTAGATTGAGCCTCGTCGCTATATTAATATTTAAAAAATTAAAAATGTATCTTTGCTTGTTTTTTTTCGAGTTCTCGGATCCGGCGGGTACTAATTATTATAACTTTTTATGATTGAAATTGAACTTAGCTAGCTCTCCATGTTTATGAAAGGTGAAAAAGAATAAGAAAATTCAGGTGTAAGTGTAACTGAGACATGGCTACCCCAAATTTCGTACAAACACTGGAATCCAATCTGCATGTGTGAGTTTAGTGGGTGTGTGTGCTCCCCCTTTTAGTTCCATTTCTTGTCTTATTTCCAGCCAAACTTTCTCAAGTCCAGCCTAGTGCTAGACAAACCATCTTTTCGGTTCTTCCATGTTTGTTCTTTATTTCATTCATGTCTCGTCAAGTACAAACCAAACTAAAAATTTTATATTATTTTTTAAGGCTGCAATTTCGTCAAATGCTAATTTGTCTAGAGGTGACATTTAATGGGTAAATGCAAAAAAAAATGACAATATTTCATTGATGTCCGACCCAAGAAGGAAAGTACTCGGACAGACTATTTTCAACATTTTTATGGAATATTATGGAATAAATTTCCATTTATTTATTATCATACCTTTGTTTCATACTTTTCTTAAAAAAATGAAAAGTTTTCCACAGATTAATTACGTTGGTGGGACTTTTTCTTTAGATTAATTACTGGCTCGTGTCGCATGCACGAACTATATATAGAGAGAGAGTCTGACTATGATGCTTTGTAAAGCACAGAGGCGTTGTGTGCTTTGCGTTCTATTTTTAATTTCAAGTCAGAAATAATTGATTCGAACCGTTCAATCTAATCTTCATATAAAAATCTTAGTAAACTAAAATTTATATTTTTTTCGATTTTTTTTGCTATTTTTTCTAATGAGGACAAAATGACTTGATCTGAGAATTATGGTTCATCCAAAAATGATGATTTTTCCCCTATCCAAAAAAATAGCAATTAAATTTTAAAAAAATATAAAATTTTATTTACCAATAGATTTTGATATGGAGATTAGATTGAGTGTTTGGATCGATCATTTTTTACTTAAAAATAAAAATAGAACGTAAAACACATAACACTTTTGTACTTTACAAAGCACCATAGCCTAATTCTCTCTCTCTCTCTCTCTCTCTCTATATATATATATATATATATATATATATATAATTAGGCTATGGTGCTATGCTATACAGTGATTCCATAAGAATTCCGATCAAGTGCTTATGCCTCAAATTTCAAAATCTCACGCCCGAAATTTTAATTTTAATAGCTCAATTTTTTTCATATCATAATCTTATAGATTATCAATTTTTATTATATTTGGAGTTAGTTTACTATACTTAATGATTTTTAAAAGATAGTAAAATTTGGCCTATAAAAATAGTTATTTTTAATTATTTTTAGAGTCATCTTTCAAAAATTATTAAGCATAGTAAACTAACTCTAAATTTGATAAAAAATGATAATCTATAAGATTATGATATGAAGAATCTTTTGAGATATTAAAATTAAAATTTTGAGTACGGAATTCGAAAATTTGAGCCGTAAGCATTTCGGTTCGAAATGCTTATGAAATCATTGTAGCTAGTCCCTATATATATATATATATATATATATATATAGAGAGAGAGAGAGAGAGAGAGAGTTATACTACAGTTAGTCTCGAAGTACAAAATATTTTTAATAAAATAATTGGCACCCGTAGTAGGGGCCAAGCTCCCTAAGTAAATTTTTTTTATATGTAAGACAAAAAAAATAGTAAATTATCCAGCATTAGATTTATAAAGTCTAATTTTGTAAATTTTTTTAGCGTGGAGTTTTCTGAATTTAATCCTGTCAAATTATTTAAAATCTAATTCTACGTCAAAACTAGACGAAAATATTATAAAGGTATGCCAGCAAAAATGCACAATACTTCGAAAAGGAACAAATTATTTGATTGAAAAGTACATACATGGTGATATAGATAGATAATGATTCTTTTGACATATTTACTTTATTTAATCATAGATGTTGCATCAATTTTTCTGGGAATGCTCTTGATTTATGTATTATTGGGCCCATTAAATATAATGATCGTACATGCATTAAACTGGTATGTGAGTATGTTAAAGAAAAGTAGATACAAAACACAAAAAAATCTAATCCCATTTTTCCGGGGTACCCATACTTTTGCATTTGATGCTCCCACACAATTGTTCAATAATGAAAGAATTATAAGAAAATATTTCAACCCTTAAAAAATGAAATCAGCAAATAGACTGACATTTATGAAGTACTGGTAAAGGCAAGGGTTAGGTTGAAACTTCATTAAAATAAAATTAAAAGGTATGAAAAGGCAGGGTTTGGTAAACGGTTTTATATTTGATGTTATTTCCATTGTGCTTCGTCCATTCTATTCGTTTCTTTTTAATGTACTGATAGCAAACTCCTAATAATAAATTTAGCGCCATAATGGTAAGATCTGACCATACATTTCCCTTTGGACGGTCAAGATCCAATCCCACCTGTAATTCTATGGTTCTAGCCGTTATATGGTATGACCAATTTTGTTGACATAATGTGAGTTTGATCTCAACCGTTTATCTGGATCGTACGGTCAAAATCCGTTCCACACTGTGCCCCACCTCTCTGGTTCAAACCACATGCTTTGTTTTTCAACGGTCAATAGAAACATGGCGGGAAAGCTCTCAACAATTCAGCTTCTCTCCGATTGATAGAACTAGCAATCTAGCTGTTCTAGCATTGCCCCAAAATTTAGAGATCTTAACCATGCATTTCATATTTGACTCTTCTTATAGTTATATCCATCCCTCTTTTCTCATTTCATCTGTAACTGAATGAAATGTACTATATTTGATTAGAGCCGTAGAATTTGCAGTCAAGACTATTCATACTGGATTGGAGAGGAACCCATGCCAAATGAGCAGACGCATTTGGCGCCAAAACTGGCATGTGGATGGAGGGAAACCTATCTCCTTCCGAGCAGTACTGCGCTGTCCGTTGGATTTTAAGGGGTCTTTAAGATTATCGCTTCACAAATCCCAAAACAAATCCAAGGGAGTGAGGAATTCGTGGATGCAGAGAGAACCAGCTGTGCGAAGCTCATTACTTAATTGCACTTGGTACGGTTCTCCTGTGGCTCGCACCATATGGCATATGTGTAACCACTGCTTTTCATATTATCAAACAAGCTCTCAATCTTTTGGGAAAAGAGAAGAATTTTCCATTCATAAGAGAAGGAAAAAAAACTACAAATTGTACCTCATTTGCACAACAAAAAGGACTCGAACCCCATTCCTTTTTATAAGATGAAAGAAATACCCATAAATATATAAATCTGATTTGAGGGCCTAACTCATATTTTTTTTAAAAAAATCTGACCTTTCTGACATCTCTGATATTGCTATGTAGAGGGGAAAAAAACAAAGAAACCATGGAACTTCATACCCCAACTCAATTACTCATGGTCACCTATGTAAGGAGATGAGTTCTTATAACAAGACATAAATACATAAGATATATATCAATCACATCCTGTTGATTAATTTACAAAAAGAGTGGCAAGCCAGTAAGATTGACGCCAGATGCATGAAGTAGCAGTAATCTGGTATAAAAATTGACTATCCAGTAAGAAGAGACCAAAATGCATGGCACAATGCAAAAGCAACAGGTGTGCTGAAACACATGAAACAAAATATATTCATCAACAATAATTTGTATTTGCAGGACATTAAAACTTTAAATTGGGTCCTGTACGGTCGGTTGCAGATTGTCATTAACTGTAGCGGGTCACTGACGACAGGACCAACAGTAATTATTTTCTGTAAAAGCTGATTAATGGGTCCCACACTTGTCAGTATGAGGCAACAGATGAGGGAAGGCTTTTGAACTTCGATATCATTTTTTATTCTAGAATGCTTTGTGCTAAAATGATTTAAACTATTTAAAGTGAATAGTAGTACTTTTTGATACGACAAAAGTAACAAGTCAATATCCTCTCACATACAAGGGAATTAAAAAGAAATATGTACATGTAAAGTTGTAAACCAACATTTTATTGTTGTGTTAAAATAATTTGTTGATATAATTCATACATGTGATGTGACATAAAACCAATAAGACGTTTAGTACTGTTGATGTGAAATTAACAATAATAATTGAAATATAATTATTATTGTCGCTTTATTTATGATGTTTTGGTGTCTCTCTCACTCAAGAAGTATATAATCTATTTCTAATTTTTGCTACGAGTTTTTGAAAAATACTGTAATTTTTAGCCTCTAAAAATGATTAGTACATTAATCTTTCATCATTAATTTTTCTTCTTGACCAAAATTATTTCTTAACTTCATTCATTAGAGAAATTTCTCTGAATTTTTCAAACAATATTTTAAATTATCGAAACATATAGAGTTACAACATAAGGAGAAAAAAAAATGACATTTCATGTTTCCATCAATTGCATGCAATTAGTGACCCGCTCTATGAAATTCTACATGTTGCAGTGCTATATAATATCAACACTGATGCCTTATTCCTAGACTCTTTTATCTTTAACATGGCAACCATGTGAACCGTGAAGTCCCAAACATTTATGGAGTTTGCAGTTAAACAATTATTGTGGGGCAAAAGCTCTGAATGTTAAACCGGGCAATGCTCACCTCCTACAATTTTGTCTTTTTAGCTTTAATCATGTTCCAAAGATGAGTTGAAAGCTTTAACATGATGTCTTAATTTTTTTTTTTGATAAATATAATAACTAAAACGAGCAAAATGGTACAAAAATGGTACGACTACAATTAAATTTTGTGTTCATAGTCAGACTTAAGTTTTAAACTCGGTCTACAAAGTTGAATCTAAATTTAAAACTTGGCCCCAGCAATGCAATTCCTCTTTCATTTACAACACAAGTTGACCCCATTTATTTATTCCTCACAACATTTTACTAGTTAAAAAACAAATAATATTATCTCCAAATAAACTTTTAACACACTCGGTTCAGATGCGTTGTAACCAACAAAATTTTATTATATATAAAAAATGAAATGGAGGAATATTTTTTAGTTAGTTCAAGATAGAAGAACTTAATAATTACATCGTTAAAATAATTATATTATCAATGCATTTCATAATGTTCATTTTCAAATTATCATTTTTTAATAAATTCTTTATATTAAAACAGATTTTTTTTCATTCTTTTTAAATATTTGATTAATTTTTTTAAGATGACTTGACAATATTAATAAATAATGAATGTTACATATGAAAATAAGCCTCTTTTAAAGAAAATCAAAACAAACTTAAAAAATAGGAATTTTTGATATTTCATATATATATATATATATATAATATTTTATATATCATATGAATATTTATTTTTAATATATCAAAAGTGTATTAAAATGATTTACAACTAAGAACAATAATTTCATATGGGTACAAATTTTGTATAAACAATAATAATAAATTAAAAAACTTCAATTCGCAGAAACTGCAGCTACTTGATTTGGCTTGTTATGTTTAAAATTATGTGGATCCCACTTATTATATTTGATAACATAGAGTTGTCAATTTGATATCATTTTATTCCTTTTATTTGTTATATTTACAAAAAAATATAAAAATTGTGACATCTTCACCTACAACTTGGTCAAATATAAATACATGAAGCAGCTGGCAGCTGCAACAGTGGTCCAGCTGAATCCAGAAATACAACATGTATCAGGGTATATTTGCATATTCATTTATTCAGAGTTCATACAAAAGAGGGCTGTTAGCTTACTGTATTATTGGGCCTTATAGGCTTAAAAACTAAGCCCACAAGTTGAAGAGTCAGTTCAAGAATTTTCTGAAATAAATTAACAGTTTATTAATGTGTCAATGGGTTAGATTAGATCGGGTTCGGTCGGGTTACATTATTTTATTATTTTTTGACTCTACTCGAATTCGACTCTATTAAATTCAGGTCAAATTTTTTTGATCCATACCCGATCTGACGGGTCATAGATCGACCCGATCCGACCCATATAAAATAATTAAATATTTATCAATTATTTTTATATAATTTTAAGCAATAAAATATTACTAATTTATAATTAATCTTAATTATTATATATTTAAGCTTTAATTAGTACTAAATCGCAAAATTACTTCAAAAAATATAATTAATCGGATCGGGTTGATCCGAACCTGATTCGGATAAAAAAATTAAACCCATATCCGATCCATTTATTTTCGGATCATGTCAGATAGTATCAGATTAAATTGTCGGATCAGATCAGTAATTTACACCCACTAATCTATTTGCATGTCACAACTTCACCTGATGGCGCGGTTATGTACTTATATTGATATATGATATACCAAATGAGACCAATTTGATTGCACGATCAATTTTTTTAATTTTAAAAACACCGACTTGCATCAAATAGATTTCTGCAGGAATCTGTGGAATGGTTGTCATTCCAACCTAACAACAAGTTAAGCATGAAATGCTAATCGCACAAAAAATCGTATATTAATTAAGAACCGTAGTTCTTGAAAAATTGTTAAAACAAAGGATTGTGTGAATCAATAAACTTGCAACATCTCAAGAAAACCCATTTTAATAAATATTTTTCTTGAGCACTGACTGCTCATTTAATATTTTTTTTCTTGAGAAATCAAAACCTATTTTATTATTTTCTCCTCGAGCAAATAAAGCCCATTTCAATATCGCCTATGCCACATCTTCCATTAAAAATCGCAAGAAAATAAAACAAAAGAGAAAGCGACAAAAGGTTAAAAAAAAAATCTTGAGCAATCAACTTTGGCAAGTGGATGTCATTTTTGGAAATCGTTGCATTAATTTTTGTGCACAAATATACGTGTTTAAGGAAGTGCCATTAAATATGCAAATTTCAACAAATGCGGTGAGTTACAATTAGTATTGAGTAGTTGCATGGAAGTGGCTCATTCCATTTCTAGAATTCAGTCAATCATTTTGAACAGCATTTAGATGAAGAGAATCTTTGTTTTAAAGAAAAACTCTCTTCGAATGAAATTAATTGCTGCAATGAGCGTTATATTATATATATATATATATATATATATATCCTTGAGTGAGATTATTTTAGTGAACATCAATATCTATATATATGACGAATTTATTGGTATTTTCAAATAAACCATTCAAAAAATATTATAGATTTTTCATTAATTATAAAATAGCTTAATTTTTTTTCTCATTTATCACCTTGAAGTTGAACTACCGACATAATTAGCTTGGTTGTCACATCCGAATTATACTAGTAGTAGTATACAACTCTCAACAACATTTATTGGTCAAGGTTGATCATATGCACGATCTCCTACATGCACGAAGCATCTCCTTCATTAGTAAATTTTACTTCTTTTAATTACCATTGCATCGGACCACATTACTATAGGTTAATATGCTGGGACGGATGCACATTGGCTCAAATGATTTTTTTTGGATTTTAAAAAATAATATTTTTAGGTTAAAATTTTACGAATCTGACTCCTCTGAAATTAATTTCTGATCCCCGAATTATCTGATTATTTTTTATTAAAAAAATTAGTATATAATGATAGAATTGTAAAAGTTTCAAAATATGAAGTTTGCAGGGAAAAATTTTCTTGATCGGTATGATTATTTATTTTTATTTCATGATTAATATATAAAAGATATATTTTGATAATTTTTTATTAGATAAAAATATATGTTAAATTATTTTTTTTATTTAGTACCGATTAATTAATAAATTTAAATTCGATAAATTATTACAATTCAATTATTTATCTCTGATTAAAATTTTGTATCCGCACTGTTGACATGCCATGATGCAGTGTCCTTTGCATGAGCATATATTTCATTTATAGCCTTGATTTGGGAACGCTTTAAAAATCTTGTGAGAGACGTGGTTGGCTAACTATGTAAACACGACCGTGACAAAATAAATAACAATAGAAACCATGATTGTAATTAGTAATTACCAATGGGAAACTGAGCTGCTTTGGGCGTTGATACCCAAAAACCAAACACCCATCATTAATTACCGTGGCATGTGGGATGCATGTGATGGAGAAGTTTCAAACTCCTCCGAAATTTTATGTACAATTAATCCATCATGGTTGTACAGTATAGCTCCTAATTTTCAAGATTTAAAAAATCTTAATTATTATTTAAGAGCTTTATTTAGGTGTGGAGATAATTAACTTTGATCAAAGCTGAAAATAACTTGATCCTTGAGGACCTATATATTATTTTCAGAAATTTACAATTAAGAATTTTGAAGTATAAGTAGGACTAAAAGTTTTAGCCATTGAAGAAAATTTTAATTTTTTCTGTTATTCACAAAAAATAATCTGTATTTTTTTAAGCCTGAATTCACATCGAAATGAGTAGGATAGACAGATTTCGTTTATTTTTAATTTATATATTCATGTAAATTCTTTTCTACCTTAGTAACATAATATGTATTGATAATCTCACTTGATACTTATCATGTACTTTGTCCAAGAACATGACAAGTTGTATTGTTAATTTGTGTTGCAAGTTTGCAACTATTCTAGATGACGAGATCCCGAACAAAGATTGTTATTTGTTTCCACATGCACGTGTGCGTGCCAATACGTGCGCTGCTTTGGAAGAAGACATTTTTCAATGTGGTTTGATTGGTAATTAATGAAAATTAAACTAGAAGGGGCAGTGCACGAAAGTGCTCGGCAAATATGGCCCACCTTACTAGATTCGTTGTTTTTGCTATTGTTAACAGGCTCATTAATGATAAATATTGATCTATTATTATATATTAAAAAATAAGATTATTTGTTTAACTATATCACATCTCTATATTTGAACAGTTTAGATTGATCATTTTCAATTTGAAATTGATGACTAAGCGCAAAGCGCATGACCCTCCGGCACTTTGAATTGGTTATTGAGATATGCTTGATTGTTATGCACAATTAGTGATTAAATTTATTATGGACTAAAAAAATAGTTTAATTATATTCAAATCTTAATTTATGGGTCTTAATAAATTCTTTACCTCAAATCCTGTGCAATACAAAAAATTTCTAAAGATTTATTTTGAGTTTTTAAAAATGACTTAAAAAATATATTTATTTGAATATTATTATTAAGTCATCTTAAAAAATAAAAAATAAATACTTAGAAAAAATTTCTATCCCATAAATTTTAATATAAATAAATTATTGAGATATATAAATTAAAATTTAAAAATAATTTAGTAATATTTTTTAATCCATAGCAAATTAGATCACTAACTATGCTTACTCTCTTTATATATATATATATATATATATATATATATGTAGAGTAAATATATATAGCACGGGTTTAAGTTCATGTAGACCTTCTATGAGTTTAACTCAAAAATTATTTAAATTTATTCCCAAATTTTGATTTATGTAGTTAAATAATTATTCATATCAAGATTTTAAGGGATACAAAAAAAAATTTACTTTTTTAACTTCTATGTATTTACTTTAGATTTCTTAAAAAAATTCTAAAATATTAATAAAATAATAAATATTTGTATATGAAAATAAATCATCTATTTACTCTATCTGTATGTATGTCTTAAAAATAAAAACGGCGTTCGAACCCAACTTAATGAGAAAAGTAAAAGGTAATTTCTGTGCTTTCATAATAGAAAAAGTAAGTATGTATTTAGCTCAATTTTCGAATCTTCTTTTATTTTTAGAAAAATTAACTAATTTTCACAAATTCTGAAATGCAATTTTTCCCAACGCAATGAAAAAGCCTGAGATTAGATTTTATATCGGTCCCTTTTTTACTGTGTTAAAACATGTGGTCGATGAATGCAAAGATCCAGATAAAATCTAGAGCCTTTCCATAAAATCGATAAGAGAGCCATCATTCCGATATATGCGAAAATTATTTAATCTTTTCTAAATTAAAAAAATATATATCAATTTTTACCATCCAATTAATTTAATGTATTTCCAAAAAAATGCCAAGGGCCGCCGCTGTATTTCGCTGACGCAAAGCTATAATTAAAAGAGAACATGCCAACCATTAGCAATTTAGCACGTACGAAAGTAAGGAAATATTGAAATTTATCTAATAGATCCTAATCTACGCCTCGAATTAATGAAGAGAAATAAATTTCAACACTATACGAATCTTGATATATAACACGCATGTCTTTGCCATGATGATGTTTTTTTATGTGTTGTCTCTTGCTTTAAACTTGGAGCTAACTATGTAAAGTTATCAGAAAAGAAATTATTTTTCAATGCCAACCAATGAAGACAAGGAAGCCAGCAAATACCTCCAACTTATTGCACGAAATAATAGTTTAAATATTTGTTAATGTATGTTCATAATATAATTTGATTTTTGAATTGAGATATGATATTTGTGTTTGCAATGTCGCCAAAGGTACTTATTAGCTTCATATATAGTATATACAACATTTCAATGTGCCGACATAGAAAATTTTTTCACCTTAAGAATAATATAAATGGTCACGATTGTATGTTTTATAATTTGTACTTCTAAAACTCCTGAATAATTGAACTAATCAATGTCTTCCAAAATGATAAAAGTACATTATACCTTTACAACTGGGAGTAAAGTCTTACAAAACTCAAAAAGCTATAATATAATTTATTGTGAATTGAGTTTAAAATGGTGGCTTAAGAAGAAGAACTGCTACAATTTCTGGATTAAAATCAATTTCCCTAAAATGAAGTCAAAACAAGAAAAAAAGTTTTTTGAAATTTGACGAAAATTGAAACTCCTCTCAGCTTCGCACCACGCGCCCCTAGCATTAAATGCTTGAAAGAATATAATTAAGCTGATAAGCACTAATTGTCGTCAGAAGTAATGCACCTACACTAACAAGAGATCCTAAAAGAGGGGCAATAGAGGGAACAAAATAATAATGGAAAGTCAAATACTATTTGAATCCTGAGGTTGAATTCCATACATTTGATTTGTTTGGACTAATGTAAGCCACATACAAATTATTTGAAAGTCAAACATTAGTTTATGATAAGAAACAATGTGTATCAGAATCACAAGTACAAATTCAAATGAAAAAGGGGGAAAATAATTGATTGTGGATCTGGTTTTTCCTTTGTGGATTTTTATTTTATGTGGAAGAAATTGGACGTGCTACAATTACATGAACAATGGAATCAGCATTAATTAGAGATGACACTTATTGATAGCAAAAAAAATAGTTATTCACTTATTCTGAGATTGGTGCTGAGTTGGTGAACTGATTTGGATAAACAAAATTAGCATAAAATTTTCACTCTTTGAATTATTTCAGTTCTATTTTTTGTTCTCAGAAATGTTGCATCTCCTGTTAAGATGTTATCAATAAATTATCTTGATGAAGCAGTGATGTGTAAAAGCATTTCTTTCAAGTAAAAATCCAAAAGTCCCGTGTAAATTCCTTATGCCCCTCCATGTTTCAATCAAATTCGCATCGCCTAAATGTACTTAATGCATAAATTTATTGTTCAAATTGTCCATCTCATGAATTTAAAAAACACTGTGGTATTTATTCTGATCACGGTTCAAATTCGACGACCATTGTGAATTCAAACAATTAATGTAATTATACAATACTCTAGAGAAGTCGAATTCATATTATCATCAATCATGATGCATTAAATTAGCCAACTTGGATTTTGTTGATTGCAAATTTAAATGCTGGATTTTGGGCTCCTTGGAATGTAAAAGGAGGATTTGTCAGCCCAGTCATGGGCCCGGCTTATTCGTCACGTTTTTTTTTTTCTTCTTTTGGTTTTTGGTAATTGGTTTATTTTGAATGTAAGAAACAAACGAACTTAGATTTGTAGTTGTAAATAAAGAGCTTCTAATTGATTGTTGTACATGTATTCAATGTGGTATAATCCTTCTGGTTTTCCATTTGATTTTTGTGAGACACAAAAATCTATGAAAAATCTACAATCCGATGTGTCCTGGTACCACCAAAAGTTTTAGGAGTCAGGATTGAACTTACCAGCATAATAAAAAAGAATGAGAGAAGTTCTTGCAATTCTTTTGTATCAACAATTTTCCAAGGTCAAAAGTAAAATTTTCAATGTGCACCTTTCTATAAAAGATCAAAATAAAAATAAAAATAACAGTGGGTCGCTTGTACAGTTGCACCAAACAACGGCCCAATTCGGCTTTATCATACATCATACAAATACAATCATAGCCCCGAACGAGAGAGCTCATATCATGTCTCTGCTCAATTTATTTAGGTCCAAAATGAAAAGAAAACGATGAAAAATGGAGGATAACTTGAAATTTTTAACAATGAAATTTTAAATAAAACCAAAAAAATCATTAAAATATCCTGAAAAGATATTTAAAAATACACTATTAATCTTGTAGATTGATTAAATTTGCAGAAGTTCTAATCTAATGATATTTGATGGACTAATTATATATAATTTAAAACGCCATCATATATTTAACTCTAAATTTGATATGTCCATCATATATCAATTCAACGTTTAAGATTAATCACAGATCTAATGCTCTAATTACATAACGATTTATTTATAACTTAATTAATCGGGTCACATTAATATTAAAAAGTGCATAACGTTAAAAGTAAATGAGCCATTAAATGAGCCATTTACGGTTTCTAATAGCAGATTTCTAACAGAATAATGTTATCGGATCACTTATTAGCATCCACTCCTTTTGAAAATGTTATAAATATGAATCCAATGCATCATGTTTTTCCACAAAAGAAGCCCCCGTTATTTAACTACCAAATTGGCATTCTTTTACTTTCGATTTCCACTTGGCATATAAGAAATGAATGGTAATTTAAAATATCAAAATCCATATAAATCTATACGAAAGCACGGAATGGTAGTTTTCTCTTCTAGTTAAGTCGATGTGATCGGCCTTTTCAGTTCTTCATTTTAATTCCTTAGTCAAAGAGCAACACACTAACTCAAACATACGAAATAAATAATACAGAGGGGGTACTAAAAAGGCCAAGTTGAATAGTTGATCAAGTTTGTTTTAAATTTTACATGACAATATTTTAACCCATGGCGTATTTCTGGGTCCAGCTACGAGCAGTGGTCTCGTATTTGGTACGGTCAGTCTTGTACATGTGTGCAATTTCAGGCACTAACGGGTCATCTGGGTTTGGATCCGTTAGCAATGAGCAGATTGAAAGAAGCACCTAGGAGGTAGAGAGGAAAAAAAAGATCAACAACATATACAGCTCAGTTTTTGCTATTGAATGTGACCACCTCTCCTTCATAATTTATTTTTAAATTTAAAAACTAAAAATATCTTCTACTTTATATTTCACTATTTTGCACTCAGATTGTGTAATAAAAAAACATTATCCTAAAGCTTTTGGATTAATTTGTGACATTTGCTGTTTCTATAGATTTGAAAGGATCGTTTCTTGCAAATTTCATGGTCAAAAGTGCATTGAGCTATCTTCATTTTTTTCTCAACTGCATCTGTTTGATTTTGGTCCAGATTTATGGGCTTATGGGTTTCTACAAACAAATTACCAGATGTATGCAAATATTGCAGGAGCCAACTTTTGAAGCACTGCCTTAAAAAAAATAGGAGAGCAAGCACAAAAAATGGCATGCATTTGAAGAATAAGATTAAAATTGGAAGAAGAAAAGGTATAGAGAAAAAATACCTTAGAAATGGTGAGAGCAGGGCTCCACTGTTCCTTCAAGATGTCAAGGCAAATGCTGCCATTGCTGTTGATATTGGGGTGAAACACTTTTGTCTTGAATGACACCTACAATTAGTCAATAAATATGCCTCTTATTATAATAGCTGATAAAAAAATACTCGAGAAAGAGAGCTTAAAGTTACATTTTTCAAAGGCTTGGAAGTTTATTACCTTGAAGATATATCAATCTAACAAAAATGGCAGTACTTCAGTTGCAACTAGCAACAGAGAACCCATTTAAAAATTTGTATGTATTACAAAATACGCAAAACATTTTGGCTATAATGAAAACAAGACACCATAGTTTCTTATGCTAACACAGAAAATATTTTAAATACTTTGCAACCAATGATTAAAAATGGGTTGACAAATCTGGCAAGCAGTACTTACTACTTAGTCTTCTTGACTTGAACTAAATTGTTTACTACTAAAACTCAATATCGACAAACACAACTTATAAAATCATAACCCCTACAAAATTTCATAAATCTAATATCAGATACAGGTTGCAAATTACTAGAATTCTTAATGTCAGATGCAGATAAAAAAAATAGAGGTCAAAAACATTATGTTTTTGTATTTATGAAATAGTTGATTTTTGTGCAAAGAAAACCTCGCAAGGCATAGAGTAGCATGATGGTTCACCATTACCTAATTTAGAATCCATTTTGAAATTATTTTCATCTTTAGCCAAAATAAAACCCATAATTTTTAACCACAGACTTTCATGGAATGAAACCCTGTGTCTTCCTCAAGGAGAGTTATAAGCACACCAGGCTTCAACAAAACACAGCCAGAACACAACAAGTCAGCAACTATATACACAAGAATATAGCACCCAGGTAGCTATCCCCAATAGGAGTTCAATTAATTTTCATATTCTAAAAAAAAATCGTTCATATTGCTGGTTCTGTTAGAGAGCCATGTAATAAGCATAAAAATGCATCCAACGAAAACCGGAGAACAACTTTGCTGCATAGCTAAGATGTAATTTTCTAATTTTTTCAGCTCCCAAACAAAAAAAGGATGGCCAGCAATTTGTTATTTATTAATCCCATATGTTCCATTATAAACTGCTATACAAGAGCAGTTGCTTAAATATTTTGATAGTAATG